>JAOCPT020509374.1:0-12112 GCA_026546935.2 Palythoa grandiflora
CTAATGCAAATGAGGTAGAACAATAGAATTTGCTCATTAGCATTAGATTCGGCACATGTGAAGTTCGATGTTTGGCCCGGGCCTAACAGCGTATCATTAAAACCAAACCAAACCAAACTCAATGCAAATGACGAAATTCTATTGTTCTATCGCATTTTCAATAAGCTCTGCACATGTGAGCTTCTCACACTCCTATCTTATCACGCGCCACTGATTACAACTTTGTACACATCTGCAGTTTAATTATTTTCGCCCACACTTCCTAACTTTGGTATTCCTAGTCCAGAATTGACATAACAACCTAATCCATTAGGTTAACTGATAGTCGCAGATAGAAGCAGAACAGGTAGGTACACGTACCCGAATAGCAAATGGCCTTCACAAAAGCTGCTCTTGTTCCAGTGTTTCGTATGGTTAACTTTGTCACATTTGTGCTACCCAGGGATACCTAAGAGAAACAAATATCGCAATATAACTCTTACTTGAAAGAGGTAAGGAAGTTATTATCCTTTGAGCCAGACAAGCTATTAATAATGCAAGATGAAAATAAAATAATGGATTAAAAGTTAAGGAGTCCTCTAAAGGAAACAATTTGTTAGCATTCACTTCAAATGGTGTCTTTGATTTCCTGCACCACAATCACACTTATAATTGTTTCAAATACACCAACTTTAATGAACTGCGGCCTCACTTTAGTTTGGGGACTGGGCACCAAACTCTGGGCAAAAGACAACTTTACGAAGTCACAATAACAAAGAATTCTTATGCGATTCACAAATTATCAGTGAATAGGGACCCTTAGCAACGAGGATGGCAACATCGACATCAATGGCCCAAAATAATGTTTTTGGCTGACTCTTTATTTCTTTACTTCTCTGGTCATTTGTTTCTTGTTTTACTTTCATTAAGCTTTGTGAACAGACATACGATGAAAAGTTCCTCCTTCAAGGCAAACAATTTTATCGGGATGTTCCCATAGTTTGCGGAACTCTAAAAAACGGTCTTTTTACGTTCTGTTTCTAGCGACTATGTGCAGGTGCTCAGCTCGATGCATGCCAACATGCAGTTATTGCATTTACTATTGTTCTTTGCTGTCGTCATCTGTGTCACCATCCTTCTCGCTAAAGGTCCCTAAATATCGATGAAAGAAGTTAATTGCATCGAGCTTTCAGGCTCAAGATCTGTATGAATTGCATGAAAATTTTGCTGTCACTCCGAGTTTGGCGCCCAGTCCCCAACTTTGAATCAAGGCTTCGGTTCATAGAAGTGTTGCATAATGAACAGCCTGAGGATGGATTGAATACATAATTTTTTATAAAGGTGCAGTACCTTTGGCATTCGTACTAGGTATATGTCTGATCTCTGAGCACAGCGCAGCAGCAAAAAGTAATTTGCCGATGTCAATTTGCAGAGGGAAAAAACAGAGTACTCAGTGAAAAACTCTCACAGTCAGATTAAAACAGACAAATCTTAGTCCGCAGACGTTAGCATGAAATTTGATAAACAATTATTCATTCAAGGTGAGTACCTAACATAACGTAACATGTAACTTTGGAGGATCTGTAGTTTTGTAATGCCGAGCAGACAGTATTTCCAACAAATCTATATCAAAGGAATATATCTATAATTATGTTGAGGAAAACAGTTACTCTGAACAAAATATAATGTACATACTTCTCCTATGTCAGCAAGATAATCGGCTCTTTCAGTTGGCTTTTTTGCATCAACAATAATCACATTGCTAGCGCCTCCACAACCATACAGAGGTACCTGCAGGGAGAATACAGCACGATTTTTAGTACAAGATGTTAGCAACACACAGTTGCGCATTAATTAGCGGCTTTATATATTTAAGGTAATAATAACAAAGAAAAAAATGCGATACTACATAAATCAGCAAACTATTAAAAATATACCATTGTAACTTACATAAAACATCCGAAGGTACAAGCTATTGAACCATGGCTTTCTACGCACCATTCGTTAAAATATAGTTGCAAACAAAATCCTGATGCATTTGCCAATGCAACTGCAACTATTCTTAATTAAAAGAAATGGGAACTGACAAGACCATATTACCCCTCAGTACAATTACTAGTACAGTATCAAAAGTTAAGATTCAAAGAACCGTTTCAATTTTCTAATTTATTTATCCGAGGCATTTTCAACGTTTTGTTATAATATTTCGTTCAAAATGTTTTTGTAAATGCTTCTTTGCTTTTTAGCACCTCCGGATTTCTCAATCGGAGTTATCTTGTACCAAATGAAAACCTATTCCAGGAATCGCATTGGTACAGTCAAAGAATATCAATGGAGGGTGCCAAATTGATTGTTAATAGTTTGTACTAATTTTTGACTGGTTTTCTATGGAAGATATTTCAATAACCAACGAATCAGAAATAAACTTCGTGACTATGCGATGTTTGTACTAACCTTTGATTTTGTTCCAATGGACGGTGTTCTAATCACCAAAGCACTGGAAATAAGACCCATTGATGAAGGAGCAAACAACAGGTGAACTGCGAGCTCATCCTGATAACAAAAGACGATTTATGTCACTTTATTGTGTAGCAAGAAGAAATAGCAGTTGAAAACATGTGCGTCGGCTTCACTAAACTATTCACGCTATGCTTCATGTACTTTTTCACACACGTATATTTTTAGTTTGGCATACCCTTTCTCAAAATACCACGACAATTGTCTCCTTGAACCAAATTTTTTCAGAGAAAAAAAGAAACTAACAATTTAGCACAAGATCTACAGTTACACTATATCTTTTGTTTTCTTGTTTACCTGCGATGGTAGTTTCACCATATGTGTTGTTTTTTCATCTGTGTTACCAAAGCTATTTACTATCTGCAACAAAAGTGAAAGATTATACCATTGTAAAGTGAACTCAAAAGCATCCATAATTTTGAAAGCAAAACAACATTGATCATTATCATTCTGTATATGCATACATTTATTGTGGCACACCCGTTAACAAGACTCAGCTCAAATGTACAAGACCTGGAAACATTTCAGTATTTGGCAAGTACTATAAACATGATAACTACAATGGAAACGTCATAAGCATAACGCCTTTCATAACAATGTTGGTTTTCCTTCTGAGTAGAATTAAAACTAAACATGCCACATATAACATGATGAAAACATCTTTGTACTACAAACCTGGAAGTCGCTATGGTTTCCTTGAATGGATAACTGGAGTTGAAGTATTCCTGATGGTACCTTGGACTGATTCCTAATTATTACCTTTTGTTGGCTTAAATGAATAATATCCATAATAAATCATCTGGTTTAGTGTAAATAATAGCTCTTATACAGTTAAATTCTTAGATAAACATGTTGTTCAATGCTGTTGTTTATATTAATTATTACCAAGATTATAATTTTTGTTTATTAGGTCCACGATTTTGATCTTCTATTTAATACCAGATATGTACAGGCAACAAGTCATTTTGTGAAAAAGTGTCAAAGTCTTCGACTGAAAAGGTTAAGATCAAGATCAAGACCGTCATCATTATTATTATAGAATACACATTGAAGTACGACTGAAATTACAAGAACAGCATTTTCGTATGTTTATACAATCAAAACGTTCACCAGCCATGTCTGTTGAAATTAATTTCAAAATTCCGTCAATTTTGCATGTTTTCTTTACATTCAATATCTTTTATTAAATGTATTAACTTCCAAAAGTTCACAAAAAATAACATAAGCAGTAAATACTGAAGCTAACTTGACTTGACTTAATCCACTTTGTCCCAAGGGGGACACAGGGCAAATCAGTGGCTTTCCATCTCCCTCTGTCTTGTGCAATGTTTTTACTTTTCCCCAGGTTTTGCCTATTTTCCTCAGTTCCGATGTTAGCCCGATGTTAGAGACAGTAAAATCATGGAAAAGGTGAAAATGTGTTGTTATTTAAAGTGTGAAGAAGAGCATAGGTGCTGTTTCCTGCTACTAAATACAATGAAACGGATAATGGGAACTACTACTACAAGTGCAGCGGAAACCAACAGATTGCAGACAGACATTGTAAGTGATATGATATCCAAATTTAGGTGTCATTCAAGGGTAAATATGGCCATTACAAGAGACCAACCTTAACTTTTCATTTTACAAAGTTCTTCATCTTCAATTTTTTTCAAAACCTTTGATTACCACTATAAATCAAAGCTATGGTACAAATAAATCAACTTACATAGCTCTTCCAAGACCAACACCTCCCCAGCACACTACCGGCTTGTTACACATCAGAATACCACTGAAAAATATATAATAGTGAAACTAGTTGTAAGGTAAATATACACTATAATCATATACAAATTTATAGATAAAACATGGTGTAACAGCAACAACACATCTTTACAAACTAATCAAGTGTAAATTACAGTGTAAGATGGTAGCTGACTTTAACAAAAAAAAATATTACTTTCAGGAAAAGTCAAACCTTTAAAGTATGTTTTAGCAAGAAGCATTAAATATTGTTTGATTGTTTGTTTGTTTGTTTGTTTGAGTAAACATTATCATACAGAATTAGTCAATGTTCAGATACAAAACTGATATACACAAGGAAGCCTAAACATGACGCAAAAAGCTATCAAATAAATATATTGAAGTCAGTATTTTGAGACAAAAACGTGTTCTTGCCGATCTTACTCAAAATTGTAAATGTATCCAATTTTGCTGTGATTACTTCTCAGGACCTTAAAAGCATTACCCTATGACGGGAAACCAGGCTTTGACTTCGCGTAGAGGACACAGATCATTTGAACTAATCAAAAGAAAGATAAAGCTTACCCCAACCCCACTTCAGCCAATCACAAAGCTTGTTTAATTCTCTGTCGTCTACAAGAAGTAAGAGCGGGAAACCATGGACACAAAACAACAGGTCCATATCTAGAATATATGATAAGGGTAATGACTTTTGTTCTATTCATCTACATATGGACGGCACTGTGGTTGGCTCCCTTCTAACCACAAGGTCCTGGGTTCAAACCCTTGCTCAGCTGAGTGTTGAATATTTGAGTGACTTTCATCTGCTTAACACTATAGAAACCGGAGATAATTTCTGACTTTAATGCCCCTCTAAGGCTCATAAAAGGATTTAGCTTAGCTTTAGCATCTACACATGAAAACCTCACTTTGCAAAAACTTTAACCTACGGTCAATGGTCTACTTATCAAGTTGTGGAAATATCTACAATGTAAACTTGATTATTTCTCACTGCTATCTCCAAAATGCTTAATTTCTAGAATCGATTTCTAAAGATCTTAAAACACAAAATTTGAACACACTTAAAAGTACTGCAATGTACCTTTCCTGATGCGGCTGCTTTTCCGATGTACAGGAGCCTCTTAGTATCATCTCATAGACAGGTCCATCAGGCAGTACCATCATCGATAATGAGCTAATCCATGGGTAAATGAAAAAGAAATAATTATTTCTAGCTAGTTTTCACAATCACATGCAACCAGATACTACTAAACGATTACTGTTTAAAGGGAAGTCATCTGTATTTGGGAGTTGGGTCTTCATCTTGGAATCAAAATGGCTTCTGACCGTTACCACAAAAAGAAAATTTAATAGGTAAATTTGTGTTTTATGCGCTAAAATTGTAATTAACCTCGCAAAACTTTGATGCTTTTTGTAATCCATCTATGCACCAAACAGATAGGGCACTGTGTTTTTACACTTTCAGTTCTGTATACCTTGCAACTTACCTATCAACTACAATGTTAGGTTTTGTTGCTCTAAAATGGATGTGCACTTCAGTTTCCTGGAAAAACAAAAAATAACCTCAATTTTACTATTTTAATTCGTATCTAAATTACGTATTCTCTAAAGTTTTGACCAAAACATGAGGAATATCCAACATAAGTATTCTAACAAACCCATTAGTGCGTGTTGATGGAAAAATCGCAACAAAAGAAAGATTGGATAAACAAACTATATTCCAAAGCGAGGTACTTTTAGAAGAACTTTACTTTGTCATAAAATCGAAAAACCAATAAAGCACCAAGCATGGCAGCCATAATTGCTGTGAGAAAAAGGTTATCAACTTACCTGACCAGGTTTTAACATTACTCTGTCTGGAGTGATGTTAAAGTACTCAGGATCGTGGATAACCTTCAGTTCAGCTTGAAATGTTATATTTCCAGCATTGCGTAGTGGTAAGGCACGACTAACTCTCTGACCAGCAGCACCACACAAACTTATTGCCTAGTAAAAAAATCAAAAGGGAAATTAACGAATGCAAACTCTAAAAAGATAATGCCTATTACATTTGTATGGTATACGATACATGATAAATTTCCAAAAGCAGCCAGTAGGATTTGTGTTGAAGACAAACAGACTATGAACCAAAACCCTTAAAAACCTTCATTTGCTTCAAAAACAGTACGACGTAAAACTCACTTCAACAGCTTGTTAATTTTATCAGTTTCCCTTAGGGTTAACCCTTGAAACGTTGAAAACAATCCTCAATAATACGTTCTTGCTAACTTGGGTAAATATTTATTTTTCAAAGCAAAGGGGTTCGATTATATTAACTAATTGCAACGAATGATCCTTTTCATGTTACATTTAAGAAAAAGGTGTTAGTTCATTAGACTTCAAACAACAAGATCGAAGGAAGACAAATCTGTTTCCCAAAAACGTGCTTCATATTT
This sequence comes from Palythoa grandiflora, assembly GCA_026546935.2. Classification (NCBI taxonomy): domain Eukaryota; kingdom Metazoa; phylum Cnidaria; class Anthozoa; order Zoantharia; family Sphenopidae; genus Palythoa; species Palythoa grandiflora. The sequence continues at coordinate 6,675 of JAOCPT020509374.1, forward strand.
TTGTGGACGTTTTCATTAAAAGGGTATTCATCACAAAATAATACAGATTTCTTTTGTGTAGTAACAGTTACCAATAATACTACAACTACTAAACTACTAGTTTGTCTTAACGTATAATCACCTGTAAGCTGTGTGGTGTATGAAGCCGGACAACTCCAACATTTGCCTTCAATAGAACACTCCCAACTGTAGGACCTGTTATGAGAAATCAAAAATTCAAGTGTCACAATTTTTAGTTTCTACATTGCAAAGTATTCTTTCCTTGCAATTGAAAAATGAATCAACAATGATAATCAGTTTGTTATAGGGTAATCAGAGGAAAGAGCTTCAATCAATAGACAACTCTAATTCAATCTAAACTAAAACTTTCGTGTACCTTGACCAGCTGAGTCTATCTCCACGTCCACTCTAGCTGAATACGAGTCGGGTGGACCCATCGGGCCAGCTGAAAGTAAGAAAATGTTGTCAGATTACAGAATATCATTCTTTTAAAGAAGTAATTTTTCAACTCTAGATAAATTTTCAGAACCATTAAAGATACCCTTGCGTCCTGATTGCAATACTATTCCAGTTCAACTTCATTTCTCACTTTCCACTAAATCAGCTAACAATGAGAAGTTGTTCATTATTCTACTGAATTGCCTGTTCAAGAAAGATGAATTTCTCGATCAATGTTATTCTTGTCTTTGATTCATATTCCTTTCTTTCAATTTTTAGTGCTCTGATGAATTCGCAGCAATTAGGACAAGTGAACCAAGACGACAAACTTTCCTCTTATAAATGAAAACATATTCTAACATGCCATAAAGCCCTTCATCTTTTTTTTAACCCTTATTTTGTAAAACTGAGGCCTACTGACCAGTGATACTTTTCCCTTGAGTTGGAGCTTGGAACAGAAGCCAAACTACTGTCGGCTCAACTTTGGTGTTCTGTAAAGTAATTTAGATAAAATGAAGTTACAATCGGTATTGCTAACATGCACCAAAAGTGCAGATTCTCTCTTCTATCAGATCAAGATTGTGATAATAAGCTCAAAAATAATGCTCATAATTGTCAGGACTTTTGGATGCACCGACCAGTCAGCCTTGTAAACAACTGTGCTTTTTGGGGAAAATTTACGCAAAAAATTTCCAGTTACCTTCACACAGGCCATATAAACTATGAAAAACCTCTTACGATTCCTTCTAGATGTAAGAAGCCCGAATTTTTTCTTTCTTAAAGTGCTGGTAAAACTTTTATCGGCTGTCATCTCTAAAACAGTATGAGGAACATATAACTGCACTTGTTATAATATTATTCTCAACGACTGTACAATGTATATTTATACAGGACAACTTGGAAAGAGCCAGGACAACTTGGACAGAGCCAGGACAACTAGGACAACCAGGACAACTAAGACAACTAGGACAAGAACTGGAGTGTTTATCAAATTCCTCTTCGCTCATTCCTGTTTAGCAAAAAGGGGGAATCTTTATCTTCACACAAACAGTTGTTTTAGTTGTCCTGGTTATCCTAGTTGTCCTAGTTGTCTTGGTTGTCCTAGTTGTCCTAGGTGTCCTGATTGCCCTAGTTGTCCTGATTGTCCTAGTTGTCCTGGTTGCCCCGGGTTATCCTAGTTTTCCTGGTTGTCCTAGTTGTCCTGGTCGTCCTAGTTGTCCTGGTTGTCCCAGTTGTCCTGGTCGTCCTAGTTGTCCTGGTGGTCCTAGTTGTCCTGGTTGTCCTAGTTGTCCTAATTGTCCTGGTTGTCCTGATTGTCCTAGTTGTCATGGTTGTCCTAGTTGTCTTGGTTGTCCTAGTTGTCCTAGGTGTCGTGGTTGTCCTAGTTGTCCTAGGTGTCGTGGTTGTCCTAGTTGTCCTAGGAGTCCTGATTGCCCTAGTTGTCCTGGTTGTCCTAGCTGTCCTTGTCGTCCTCGTTGTCCTACTTGTCCTGGTGTTCCTGGTCGTCCTGGTTGTCCGGTACAGGTATACAATGTGCAATGGTTGGGAATAATATTATAACAAGTGCAGTTATATGTTCCTCAATTAATTTTAGAGATAACAGTCGACAATAATTTTACCAGCACTTTTAGAAAGAAAAAAATTCGGGCTTCTTATATCCAGAAAGAACCCATTTTACTTAGTTTAGCAAAACAATTTTTTCGGTGTTTAAAAACATACTTTTATTGTAACAATTAACTAAATGAGAAACATAAGAAGCTCACCAATTCCGTTTTTCCAGTGAGAGTGATTGTTTGAATGCACAACCCTGCTCCAGAGCTGCTTAATGACTTAGACGGACTGCTTGCACTTCTTCGTGGTGAGGAGTCCGCATTGGCAAAGGAGAAACAGTGGAGAGAAGACGCATTCTGAAAAGGAAAATATTGGAGTTCATTTTCGTTGTAAATGTCTAACTCAAAATTTCTAAATATCAAGAAAATATTTTGTGTTAACCTGTAACAACAACTGCTTCAACAGATAAAGAAACTCCATAATAGATACTTTAAGAAACCTTTAAGTTGTAAAGAGAGAAGCAGCTGTGCAATAAAGTCGTTTACTACTGCAAAAGTCGATAAAGACGCTTTCCAAAATAATTCTGAATATACTTAGATACTAATGATGTTTGCTTACAGCTGATATAATAACTCTAACAGGAACTGATGCCCTTCCATGATTCACCAGCCTAAGAGGTCGAGATTGCTTCTTGCCACCAACCATTTCACCAAACTCCAACACCCGGCTGTCTTCTGGCAAGATCTGAAAAGAATGTTTAACAAAGCAATATGCCATGTTTTTAAAACTTAATAATGCAATGCTTTCATTTGTTAACAAGTTTAAAGCAATAACATTAACCTTTTGCCCCTAGTCGAAGAATTAAATTCTAGGTAACTCAAATTTTCAAGTGCAGTGCGTCACAAGGATGTACCTCTTTTTAAAAAAACGTTATGTTTTTTTTCCTGTCCATAAGTGGTTTACTTTTTCTGTAGTTCTTCAACTAGCTATATACTACAGAGAGTTACATAGTGAGCATCTACTGACCAGTGAAACCTTTCCCTTGACGTGGAGCTTAGAACCAGAGCCAAACTACTGTCGGCTCAATGTGATGGCCTATATGTTTCCGCTTCTAGATATTTGGATACTTAGCAAAGTAAATAGTACCATGGTATAGCTACTTCTCGAGGTCCTTCACTTATAGACATAATCAGCTGCCCTCAATGTTTTTCCAATACAGTCCTATTGGGAAATAAGGTTTTTTGTTTCAGATGTGGTATTGAGAAAACAAAAAAAGAATGTTCAGCTTAAACAAAGAAACTCATTTCCCAAGAGGACTGTAATGGGAAAACATTAAGGGGGGCAAATTAGGTCTACTTTCTAGGTAGACTTTATCGCATCTCATTTAGAGTGACAAAATTCCACTGTTACACTTTTGTCTTTGTCATAATATATCATAGATATTTAATATTAGGAAAAGACCTTCTCTTCCAAAGAAAGCCTTACTTCAACTTTAGGTTCTTCAGCGATTATCTCCATGGAAACCATACACGGGACAGAAGGCTCTATTGTCTTCATACTCATCTGAGCTTCTGGTACTACCGGTGATGGAATAGCTTGGATTTGGGCTGTGTAAACACCTGCATTCCTTGGTTCAAATTTGATCTGAAATTACCAGTTAAAAAGTCATAAGTTTCAACAACTGAACCCTTATGATGACTTTTAAGTTGAAAGCATTTGGTTTTTTTACAACTTTTATATATAGTTTTTAGCCTTAATAACTTTATCCATTTCAACAACTCAATTTAAAACCTTTTGTTCTAGACCATCTGTTTCGTGTAAAAAGGTAAATCCTGCAAATAAAGCAGACGCTCATTGAGAAAAAAGTAGGGTAAAATTTCTTGTAAAGGACATATCACACTGCACATGTTCACATAAGTTAAAAAATGGCCACAAGCATTCACAACTTACAAACTCTGAATTTATTTACCTTAACATTCTCCGTTGAATATGGGGCAACAATGACTTTTGGTTGGATAATAAATGGGCCTTCATCAGAGACAGGAACCTGTTGGATAGTAAATATACACCAGATAACGTTGAATATGGGGCAACAATGACTTTTGGTTGGATAATAAATGGGCCTTCATCAGAGACAGGAACCTGTTGGACAGTAAATATACACCAGATAACAAACACACATCAAGTACATTTTTGAGAAACAGGTTGGCATAGTGATCATCATCTAATTTGTGCCTCCCAACTCTATGACCCAGGATCAAATCCTTGGCTGCACACGTGGGCTGGGAGTTGTCGATCTAAATCTGATTCCTACGGTTTTTCTCGCGGTACTCTGTTTTCCTCCCTCAACAAAATCGACACCACCTACTTACAACAGGGATGAATTTCTTCATATCGAACCTTCTTAACTGAACAGTCTAAGTCCCACATTAATGGATGACAGAGCACGAATCTAAACCACAAATTTTCACCTTTAAAGTTCTTAAATCAATTCATAAATTCAAATCAAACAAGACATATGCTGCTCTGTCACCAACAAGGCACATACGCTTTTCCTATTTCTACACTTGAATGCCAAATATTGGAGTTTAAAAGAATGAAATATTCTTGATACTTTCAAAGGAGAACTCAAACTTTTTTACTCAACAAGATAAAGTAAGAACAGAGCCCATTCAGTAAACAGTGTAATCAGTCTAATTAACAATTAGACCTGCAGCCTGTGGCCCTTACGGGCGAAGGGTCTAATTGTTTTAGTATCACCCAACTAGTTAGACAGAAAAGTCAGCAATAAAGTTAGCAAATTCATGTCAAAGAAATATTTATTTCGAGATAAACTGAAAGAAAGCATCACGCTCAATTGCGCCAAACTTTGAACTCAGTGCCATCTTCTCACCTGACAGCAGCGAATAAAAGCATTGCGAGACTTTCTTTCTCCAGCTCTTGTATAACTGTTTAAATTTTTGTTTGGTTTGCAAACCAATCTATAATAAAAAAGTGACAATATATTTGAAAAGAATTTCGAAAAAAATAAAGCTTGATTTGTTTTGAACAAAGTTCATAGTTTTGTCTAGTAACAAAAAAACAGCAAAATTTACCATAAAAGATCTTCTTCTCGTACTCTGTTGCCCTTTTTGTCTTTTCTGGAATGGAATTATCCAGTAATTATCTAAAATCTCCTTTGAAATTTCCACAAAACACGAAGCAACCGCCATTGTTTTGGCAGGCTTTCGCTACTCGAGGACTATTGCTAATAGTCCCCTAGTAGCGTACCCAATCAAAACGCAAGGTTTGCATTAGTCCCCTAGTTGGGTGATACTAATGGGCGTTATCGCCATTATATGAAATCACTTGAGGATGGAGTTGTTGATTACCCTGTCAAAACGACCTTGCAGTACCAAAAGATTAATCGCACTTATTGGAAGATCCACTTAAATTAAATTGAAAGTGAA
>JAOCPT020509430.1:0-20317 GCA_026546935.2 Palythoa grandiflora
CAAAATGGGGTTGGGCTATTACATTTTCAGCGTCATTTTTTAATGGGCCAAGATAAAAAATGACCTATTCTGCTCCGTTTTTGCCGCCCCATCCCCCCTGTACTTTATGACCAGTCCCCAATAGCAAAGAAATATAATTCTAGAGTGAGTTTGTACAAAGACTAAAACAGTTTTTCTACGAGACAATAAATCCCTTACCTTTGCCAGAAATGTTGTCTCAGTTGCTGAGCAAGTAGCTATTACTCAAACATTTTAAAAAAATCCTAGCCAAAAATAACTCCATTTACCAATTTGAAGATTAGAACTCATCAAAGCTTTCAGGTATTCAATTAAATGCATAAACTTATCAAAAAAAAGGTCAGTGCAAAACCGCGTAATTTGCCGCGTAATAGACATCTCTTGCCGCGCAGTGCCGCGCAATTACCAACTGGTGCCGCACTATTTCCGATTTTTTTTTCGTGAAATGTCAGAAGCCCTGACAGAGTGACATCATATATTAATAAAATTATTATAAAATTAAAAGAGTTCGATAGTCAAACTGTAGTTCAAATTTGACTAGATGAATACTATGATTATTATTTAGTATTAGAATATTGAATAAAAAATAGCGATCTGTGCACCTTTTGCAACAAAGAACGAGAAACACTGATGGATCTATTTTGCGAATCTAAAATAACCCAAACGTTTTGGATATTGCTTCAATACCGTTTGCAGTCCGAATACTTGCTGTAGAGGACACAGACTATAGACAATCTGGATGCCTTAGGTCTTACTTCGGACTCAAAACCATACATAAATGCAAATTAAAGAATAATAATCCCAACATTTTAGACTTTTTAAACTAAAATGCTACAGTACAATTGAAAAAGGACTCCTATCAACCACAGAAATGGCAAAGAAATGGAAACCATTGAAACCCTTAATATTACCACTTGGGTAAAAACAGACGGGACACAGTTATGTGATCAAATAATAACAGCAAAACAAAAACCTTCTCAAATTAAAGTTATTGTCTGAGCTGTGTACTTTGCATTTTTTCATATCGAAATCCACTAAATTAGATTAGAGATGTAAAGGACAACAAGGTTTCTTGGTGTTTTTATTTTTGTGAAAAGTCAAATGTGTATGTCACGAGCTGTATTTGTCTTTGAGTTTTATAATACAAAAAAGTACAATAATTATGTAAAATGAATACGCTTCTGTTCTTTTAAGGTTTCTCGGTGTTTATATTTTCGTGAAAAGTCAAATGTGTATGTCACGAGCTGTATTTGTCTTTGCGTTTTATAATACAAAAAAGTACAATATATAAAGTGAATACGCTTCTGTTCTTTTTAAATCGAATGTTACGTTATATAGTGTTTTAATTTTATCAATCTAGAAATTTATGTACATATTTATGCATTGCCGTGAGCCAGGATCACGGGAATTTTCTGATCAACATATCAAACTATTTACATAATATGTAATTCAGTTTTCACTCCACAATCCATTTTCTTAACTAAACTGACACAAATAAATGTGTCAAGTTTCCCATGACAATGCTAATGTCAATTTTAATCGAAACTTAGAAAGAAAGCGTTTCTCAAGTTGAGTATTCAGAAAAAAAAATGAGTCACTGATAGGAATTGAACTCACAACCTGAATACCGATCAGATGTTCGATCCACTGAGCTACAGAGACATGGGAACAGAGTTACTGGTTACGTTCTTGCATATTCCCGTTGGACACACAGTACTCAACTTTAGGAACGCTTTCTTTCTAACTTTGTATCCAAGTAGAAAACTTCCATATGGAATGATTTGAGGAATAGAATATATAGATGACTATCAGACAAATTGAGCGAGCAGATGCGAGACGTGTAACCAGCGAGATTATACAAGAACGAAACCAGTTACTACTCCCCATGTGCATCTTGATCAGAAGGTTGTGGGTTTGATTTTCATCGGTGACTCAGTAAATTTTTTTGAGTACTCAACTTGAGGAACACTTTCTTTCTAACTTTGTATCCAAGTTGCAAAGTTCCATATGGTTTAATCAAAAACTTGGTTTCTCCAATTTTTCTAAAGAAGAATGGTCAGCCCTTCGCAACGTTTGTAACCATAATGACACTGTTATTAAATCTGCAGACAAAGGTGGTGCCATCATTATTTGGTGCGACAAAGAGGAATTTTGTCAGTTCTATGATCCTACTTTTTATCTCAAGGTAAACCATGACCTCACCACCAATTATCAAAAACTGGTTAAAGACGCCATCAATTCTCTTAATGATTGCAGCCTTCCTCAAATTGTCAGTTATCCTATCTTCGCCACTCCCAGAAACTCTCATATTTATTTCTTACCTAAGATTCACAATGCTAACAAAAGCGAACTCATCTCTAGCTATCTTGATTCTGTTATGCTACCAATTGTACAAACTCTTCCTTCCAACATCAAAGACACTAATCATGCCCTCATCATTTTCAACTACTTCCATTTTCAGTGAGAAACTAAAATATATTTACTATGGAGACCAAGTCTATACTGTCATTCCCAATGACAAGGAACTATGCGCTCTCAAACAATTTTGTACTGTTTTAAAACTTACAACTGGCACTATGCTTAGCAGAAATTGTTCTCACACTTAATTGTTTTTCTTTTGACGATCGTTATTTTCAACAAATTAATGGTACAGCTATAGGAACTAAAATGGGGCCTTGTCATCCTAATTTATTTGTTGGTTCTACTGAAAAACAGATTTTTTAACAATGCTCTGCCGCATTAAAAGATTGTTGCTAAGATGGATGTGTGGTGTCAAGCGATAAGCAAAAGTGTCATCGACAAGGTAGGAACGCAAAAATGCAAACGAAGAACTTTGCGAAAAGTTCAATTTGTCAGACAAGGCAATAAAAAAACCTTCACTCGCTCCGTACCTCTACGTTGAGGGAATTGAAAAGAAACCAGGAGCAGGAAAATTACGCGAGTTCGTGGAGGTTTTACAAACACATGGCTTTAATGAAAGAGGAAATCATAAAGAGCCTCCAAAATGTTCTTACCAGAAATAATAAATAAATAATAAATATAGATATAAGGAACTTTCCAAACTATTTCCCAGAAGTAGCATATTTCCAGCATTTAGAAGGCCCAAGAATCTCAAAGAAATCGTTAATTCTAGGTCTAAGGGCCATAACGATGTAAACAACAAGAATGGGTGTTTTAAATGCAAGGGAAGGTGTGATTTTTGCTCAACTTTCATGCAACAACTGACTCATTTTGTAGTGTGAAGACTGGAAGGAAGTATCGTATTTAGTAGTCTATTACATGCACTTCAAGAAACATCATTTATCTAGCTACATGTACTAGATGTACTTTGCAATATGTAGGCTCACCCACCACTGAATTCAAAGTTAGATTTCGTAATCACAAGTCAAGCATGCTTACTAACAAAAAGACTTGTGAAGTAGCGGTACATTTCAGTTGGGGTGAACATGCCGTCACAGACTTTAAATTCATTGGCATCAAGAACATCTATCACTCTAATTCTAAGCGTTCCTCAGACAACGTGCTGTTAAATAGAGAAGCATTTTGGAGCGCACAATTGTGCACCCTTTTCCCATAGGGCCTTAACAAAAGAGAGGAATTTAACTCCAAACATAGAATTAAGTACAATTAAACGGTAGGTGGGTAATATTGTTTAAGACTTATATAAGTTTGTTCTCTTGGGTATTTTTAATATAGAATTAACATAAGTTTTTTAGCATTATAGTTTTAACCTTTGTGTTTTTTATCGCCTTTTTGTTTTATTACATTTATATAAACCGTATTTTTAGGGATGTTCAATGCGCTCAGGATACTGTATACAGCGCATCTACACTGATGAAGGTCGAATGACCGAAATATTTGTAAAAGCTTTTAGTAATAAAGGAATTCAAGCAGTTGGCAAGTTCATCATTATAATAATTTTACTTCAAGTTTGACCGGACAAGCTTTCCGTATCCATTGTGATCCTCCTTATAAAGGAATCATCACGGGAAAGCCACTTTTTACTGTTTCTGGAACTAGATAAATAAATATATTAATATAATTTTATGTTGTAATTATTTACTAATAACTATAAGAATAATAAAAATACGAATATGAAATCGTTTCCTTTCAAAAAATAAAAGGTAATATTTAAGTAACTGATCATGTGATCGTTGAGACTCATTACTTTGACCTCTTTTTGTTCAGTTTCTTTGATTAATTGTCCTTATCTATTTTAACGGGCAACATATGATAGGCAATGATATCAATAACTGCAAGGAAGCAAAACCTTTTGCGCAAGTAAAATATTTTGTTGGTATCACAACTTTAGTGCAGCTGTGAAGTAGATGGTCTAATTCTTGTGATTAACAAGTTAATGTTTATCAACAATTATTATATACTTTTAATTATGATATGGCTGCAGTGACACAACTAGATTAATTATTCCTTTCAATATAATGTTAACCTTTTGAGATAATTTGTACACAGTGTAACTTTGGTACAATATGATTTTTGCCAAATATTAATATTAACAAATTAATGTGATTATTCTGACTGACAGAAAACAACAAGGATTGCAGGAGTGTACGTATGAGCCTCCAATAAGATCGTCCAAACAAGCTCATCTGGCAAGAAAGGAAGGGCTTCATGTAAGAAAGAGCTGGATTCCATTCGGATGGAGCTCTACAAGAATGCTATAGAAGCTCTTAAATGTCCAGGAACACTTAACTGAAGAACAGAGCTTTGGAAAAACGGCTGCTGAAGCCTTGACCCGTTTCAATACAAGGCAGAAAGCAGTTGCTCGAAACAGAATCACTGATGTGTTATTTGAAATAGAAATGGGGCTGGGAAACATATAGCCAAATTTTCAGCTTTTCTTTACGGTACAAAAAACGACACGTTCAGAGCAACGATTTAAAAATGTTGCAACATAGTCTACAGAAAATTGTCTTCGTCAACAAGAAAACTGGCGTTAGTGTTGTTATGTTGCGCTATGCAATATATCCGGATTTCAAAGATTTCAATTTTTTGCTTTTAATGTTTACAGTCGAAACATAACATAATGATATTCAAGAGTTTCTTTGGTTTCTGAACACGCGAGTTGCGGTTGGCGCATAACAAAACTTAAACAAAATATTACATGTAAGAAAACAGAAACCAGCAGCAGTTTATATTACTTTAATGGAAGAATTCTTCCAATGAGTATTGCCTCTGTTTTCTGTTTGCTGTCTCTTTACCATAAGGATTAAAGGATTTGTTGACTATTGATTTGTTTAGCATTTATCTTCTGTCGCGTGTTGACATTATAATTCGTTATATCGAGGTAGATTTTACGTTGGGGCTTCCGGATTATGTTCGCTATATTGAAGAATTCGTTATATTGAGGTTTGTTATAGAGGTTCTATTCCATGCATTTTACTACAACTTTGGTTGGGACATAGAATATTGTTCGTTTTATCGAGGACTTCGTTAAATAGAGGTTCGTTAAATCGAGGTTCCACTGTATTAGCAGCTCAAATGCAGGTTGAAGAACTGAACAAGAAACAAGTTTTTGTGGCCATTGGGGGTGTCAGGGGGTCTCTGAAATACCTTTTTTAGCACTCGGAGGCTGATTTCTTGCTTATCAACTTCTCGAACCCTGATTTGTGTAAAATTAAGTCAACAAAAAAATCACTACTAATATAGCTAGCCCTAGGCCTAGTGTTATCAATTCCTGTCAGGACACAAGATGTCATCCAAGTTTCTAAGATTTCCCACAGCATCAGAGATGTTGCGGCCACAGCAACAAATAAGAACTCAGTACAAAGTAATGCTAGGGTTGGCTGTCTGCCCAACAAGCCGGACGTGCTTTGCTCTTGTTACAGTGTCAAAGAACATACAAGTCAGAGTTGGAAGAAAATTTCGAAATATATTTGGGAGCTTTATCTTCCTCTGAACTTAAGGCCCGTTTACACTACACGAAAAGGGTGGAACGAATCGCATAGAAAGTGGAATGGATCGGATAAATGTGCTTGTGTAAACGAAGTTTTAACCGTTCCATTTTTATTTGCTACGTTCCCAAAACAAAACCGCAACCCTATGCGGTCCCTTTTGGGAATAGTTTGGATAAATTTGGTTCTGTACCCGTTCTTTTTTCTCTTGTTGCACCGTGTAAATGCTCAAAACTCCTTCGGGTACCGAACTCTTTGAGTTTTCTGGGCCAGCTATGGTTTCAGTACAGCAGTTTACTTTGCAACGCAAACTCGTTCCTGATGCTTCGCAGCAAAATGGAGGAAACGAATGGGTGTAAGAAGAAAGCCAAAGTGAAAGGAAAGAAACCTCCCAATATCGCCAAAAAAAGAAAAACACATATGAAAAGATGAGGAAGTAGAGATGTTGTTAGACATATTTGGAAACTATTCAACATTCGATCCGTTGCCAACTTTTGCTAGTGTAAACAGTCATATTTTTAAGGGAAGGGCACCTGTTTTTATCTGATCCGTTCCGTTCAATTTTACGTGTAAAGGGGCCCTCACCTTTACTGAACCAGAACCTGCTTTGTTAATTTTCTAAGTTTACTGTATAATGAGGAATACGGAAGCAACAACCTTCGACCTGTACATGCTTTGTTATAGTGAGAGGTCCAGCCTTGTAGAAACTATAAATATTACTGGTGACAAAGAACGTTGGTTCAGTTGAGTATGAGGAAATATATTCTATTCTTTTTCATGTTACGTTTGAATAAAAAGGCAGTATACAAACATCTGTTGAAACATTGGGAAATGCTGCAACGCTGTGCTGAACACAGCTACTACGTTGCTAATTTGTTTTGTAGTTTATAAATTGCTCAGTCGTTATTCGGAAGTCATTCTCACATCACAGAGTGAACTTTTAGTATCCAGAACAGCTTTAGATAAAGTACGTGACGAGATTTCGAGGATATGATTATATGCCCTTCCCGGATAAATGCCAACTAATGCATAGACCCAACTGCTGTATTACTTTATTTCCTCGATTAAGACCCCAGCCTGAGCTGAAACACTTAACCCTTAGGATCCTAGCACGCATATATGCGTAGAAAACCCCCAGGCCCCTTTGAACAGCTGAAGTTTTAGATTGGTAAGGGTCTGGGGCCTAAAACTTTTCAAGATGGCAGATATTTTGTAATTTTACAATTTTAAGTCGAATGAAGGCAAGTTTTTCGCATTTTTGAGTCATAAATCGTACGTTTTTCTTTCGTGACATCTTGTTTGGCAATATTTAAAAATGGCGGCCGCAAATATTTCTTCTTGTGATGTGAATTTCTTTTCTAATGCGAATTTTCGAGAAATAGTGTCGAAATCGAGTTTGTCGATGAAGATGATTTGCCAATAGCAAATGTTCATGAACATCAGGCCTCGGATAATGAAGTTGACTCAGACTTTGCCGAAAGTAAAAGTGAAAGTAGTAGTGATGAAGAAGAAGAGGAAAGTCGTGCCAGTCAACCGAGGAATATCTGTGGATGGGAAAGAAATATTACCACTCAACCAGATTTGCCATTCCATCAACAAGCAGGCTCAACCATAGAATTGAATGAGCAGATACCTGTTCTGGATTTTTTTCAAATATTTTTCACCGTGCAAGTTTTGAATCTTTTGGTTGAGCAAACAAATTTGTACGCACAGCAAAAGCGGATCCAAAGTGAGAGTTCTGTGTGGTATCCCGTGACAGTGGAGGAACTAAAAGCATGGATTGCTCTTACTTTGCTCATGGGCATTGTGAAGAAGCCAGCACTTAGAATGTACAGATGCTGTAATAAATACTCCTTATTTCGGTCCTGTGATGGCAAGAGACAGATATTTTCAAATTCTTCGCTATCTTCATTTTGCAAACAACAACGAGGGAATAAAAGATAAAAGCCAGCCAGGCTATGACAAACTATTCAAGGTAAGGAAATTGCTAAATCTTCTGCTTCCAAGGTATGGAGAAGTATATTACCCTGAAAAAACCTATCTGTGGATGAAACTCTCATAAAGTTCAAGGGAAAGATTTATTTTCGCCAGTTCATTCCAATGAAGCCAGGGCGTTTTGGAATAAAGTGTTTTACACTTGCAGAATCCAGTACAGGATATTACCTTGGCAGTAACGTTTATACTGGCAAGGAGAATGGAATTGTACAGAAAGACTTTGGCAAAAAGGTAGTTATGAACCTAATGAATCCATTTCTAAATAAGGGTCATACAGTTTTTATGGACAATTACTATAGCTCTGTAGATTTATTTGAACAGTAAGAAAGTTAGGGGACCCTTGCATGTGGGACTGTTCGATCAAACAGGAGGGGACTACCAAAGGATACTACAAACCCAAAAACTCAAGTGGTCAAGACTTTGAAAAGAGGTGAGGTTTTATATCGACAAAATGGTACCATGACCTGTGTGACATGGCAAGACAAGAAAACTGTACTAATGCTAACAACAACTCCAGTTGATCCGACTGCAAATGTAACTGTTGAACGGTCTCAAAAACAAAATAATAAATGGGATAAAATTCAGGTGAACCAACCAGAAGTAATACAGCTGTATAACAGAAATATGGGTGGTGTTGACCTCTCTGATCAGCGAGTTACCACCTATGCTCGTCTGATGAAAGGAGTTGTGTGGTACTACAAACTTTTTTTCTATCACCTTGAGCTTAGTGTCTCAAATGCCCAAATTTTGATGACAAAATCTCAGTTTCATAATAATGTCCCAGCTATGCTTGGTTTTCGCAAGACACTAATTACTGAACTTATAAATGGTCACTCCTTCAGGCGTGATGTAAAGATACCACAACCAGTCATTGTGGCACATCTTCGATTCAACCGTGATTATTTTCACTATCCTGTACTCAATATTCTATTAGAATTAAGAAAAGAAAAGATGATTTTGCAAAGAATTGACTGAGTATTCTTTGTTTAAAAAAAGAAATTTTACTTATTTACATAAATTTTCATAAATTATCCAATGACGTCATAATTTTAAGTGATTGAGATATTTCAAAAGAACATTTCATTAGAAGTTTAAAAAATGTATAGTTGTCTATAGTTTAGACCAGGTTAAATGTGAATAAAAAGCTCAAATAAACAAATACCTAAATAATAGCGAAAATAATAGTGGCCCCCTTAGGATCCTAAGGGTTAATTAATACGCCCCCAGCTCCCATCCCCAAGGTGAGTTTGGTCGATAATGAATTACTTGACAGGAAACATTACAAAGCAAGAATATCGGACATATAATATTTAGGGTTTGGTTTATACACAACTATTAACCATTTTGTTTTATTCACAGTGATCAAGTGGTGCTACTTTTCTCAATTTCTAGTCGGTTTTGACTGCACTTTTGATATAAAAATGATATAACGTCTCTACAGTGCACTATCATTTAATAAACCTCAAGTATCTAATAAGCAACCCCCCTCCCTTACCCTTCTAAAAAAATCCCATTCATAAAGGCTTGGAAACAAATAAGCCCCAAAGGGAGTACCAAGAATCACGGCATTCCAGTCAATAATCATGTCATGATATATGTTACTATATATTTGGTAAAGCAAAATATTTTCGCTCACTTTCTCTGCAGCTACAGATTTTTGTTTAAAATTCTCTAAAACTTTTACCAGTAATTCTTACACCCACATCAATTTGCTGCCTTTCGGGAATTTGAAAGTGGCCTCTTTAGGTTTTCCACCATATTGGCGGAACTGGAAGCCTGCTGCTGATAAAAAAACAATTTCCATCCCCCACGGGTTGAAAGATATCCGGAATCCGTTTTTATTATATTCATACTGAGATTTACTCAAAAAAAATTGTCAAATAAAAATCGTTCGTTTCAAACTATAAGCAATCTGATTGGTTAGACGATTTTTCACTAGTGAAAGAAATCGCATAGGGCAGAATGCCTATTGTTCTCTGGACATTTACTTACAGTTCGCGATTGCAGTAAGAGTATGCATAATTATTCATACTCGTGTCACTGCTTATTGCTTATTGGTCAACGAGTTCGCGGCAACTACTCTAGGTGTTCGGTACCTAATCTGTCACATGTCAATCAAACTTGAGAAGTGTTGCTTTGATTGACTGCTACTGACAGCAATTAATGACTGCATTGTTCGCGTTTAGGAAATATTTCTCGCCTTTTTTTTCAAAGAAAGACTGATTTATAATTTCACTTTTAAACCGCTTCTCGTTTTAGTATTTTTAAAAACGTTTTCTAACTGCGTTTGGTATTCAGCCCGACCAATTTTTAAGATACTTTTGTCTGTTTGCATCCTTCGAAGCACATTCATGACAATTTTGTTAGTTTTCTCTTTCCTTGTGGTTAATATACCACAAGCAGAACGAACGCTAAATGCAATAGCCAGATAATTTTTAATAGCCGGCTGCGCAGAGTTTAAAACCTTTTGCATCGAATAAATCTCCTCACTTGATATGGTTTGCTAAAAGCAATCGAAATGGCTTGCTATTTTAAGTGTACCGCATAATAAAAGTTTTAACAGGCAGCGCACCGCATATAAAAACTTATTCCAACAAGTTGTTTTCTTACTCAGTCCGGTACGCCAAAAACGCTATTTCAGAAAGCTTAGTGTAATAAATAAGCGTTTTCATTACGTATGGTATTTTGTCAGTTCTAAGAAAAATGTGCGCGAGGTTTATTACATGTCGTCAGGATTACTTTATCCAATGCCTTACTGTACTAACTCAAAATCTGTCTAAGATTTTCAAAGTAATTTCAGGATAGTTGCTACATTTGATCCCAAGTTAAAACTGTGATTAATCGATATTACTAAAGGAAGAATACTTAGGGAATGAGTTATTTTTCAGACCAAAAGAGCGAAAGAATTACGAAATGATCTCAGTTTAGCAGATTTTCTACGAGTTATACCAGAAACACGCATTATTTCATGATGGTCATTCGGCGAAAAAACACCAAAATTGAGCGCGAGGTTTATCACGTACATGTCATCAGGCTTACTTTATCCAATGTTACTACTAACTCAAAATCTGTCTAAGATGACTGGCTTTTTCAAAGTAATTCTTGACAAACAAGTAACCTATATTTATACGCGGTGTGGTTGACTTTTGTCATCATCATTAAGAGTTTAAATGTTTGAGTTCTCAGCGTAAGGTTCACCAAGCTGACTTTCCGAATTTAACTTTTAACTGAAACAATTTTATCAGTATTTAGTACCTTTCGTTACTCGTTAAATCGATACAAGTCGAAGAACATCAATATATCACCGATGCTGAAAAATACTAAATAATTACATATTTGTTTTCCGCAAAACACAGTTCTTTGAATTAAGAGTTTTCAAATGACCATTTGCGAGAAAAGATACTAGTTTGAATATCATTGTTATACTTTCTAGCCACTTTGCCGCATACCATGAGGCATACTAACTTACAAACAAAATGCTTCAACATACTTTTTGCTTTGGTATTTTGGTCAAAGCAGGTGCCCAGTTCATTGTTTGTATGCGTAGCTGTATATGTTTCAAAACGGTTCATATGATATCAGTGAAGCAATAAAGAGAAAACATACCTCTAGCCCTCTAGTAAGTTGCTGACAGAGTCCAGCCTTGGTTCACTGTACATGAGCGGTCAGTTGTTCCAATATCTTACCTCGTGCTTAATATTTCTACACTTTTAGCTATAATTTTTCACATGATCTGTTGTATATAGATTGTGTAAATTCAGATGGCGTTGATCCCACGTATGTTACAACTGATCACAGCTCGATGCAATCTCTGCTCTGATTTTGCATGCATAATTAATTATTCGTTCTGCTTCATGAATCAGCTATCAGGCAAACCGCGAGCGTGGGCGTACAGCCGAAGTGACTTTCTAAAAACGCAAAATAAAAACTGAAAACTTCAATTTTTTTCTTTTGCAAAATAATCCACGCGGGCGCAGCCTATAAATACAAAAGAAAATGGATGTTGCCCTTAGCAAAAACGGAGGGGAATTTTTCATAAACTTGAACTTTGAAGCATAGCACCTATAACCTTCTGCAGGACGCCCTCTTGTTGAACTGCAATTTTTTTTCTTTATTCCCGACCAATAAATCCTTGAAAATCTGAAAGCCATATTCTTTTGGGTGAAAGTTCCGGTCAATCGTAAGTCGATTCCTCAGGTTCCACAATTCGTTGGCTCAAGTTACGTAAGTGTAAATGCTGCATGGCTCTTGGCTCAATCAGTTTATTACTTTTTCGACTAAATGGACCAAACACAGAATCGAAGACTTGGTGACGCAAAAAGAGCTGTAATCTGTTTGGAGTGGGTGAATTTTCGAGGAAAAGAGCCACGGAGAATGCGAGGTAAAGATTTGATTACTGACTTTTAGCCCACATAATTTGACTTGGGTTGCACGTGGCCGTACATAATGCTTGCGCAACTGATTTCATAACGAAAATGCTAAGAACGCTGTAAAACAGAAAAAACGGATTTTGTTTTGATAATCAGTGTTTTTTACACTGCAACGTTTTGTTTATTCATCAGTGATTCGCTTTGTTGATAAAGTCGCCATGCCGGTTGATAAACACTCTGCAACACCAGATCATGGCAAGTTGAGTACTGCACAATAGTTCACATATAATTTTTCCGGTGAGTAAGAATATTTGTTGATACCATGGTTTTAAGAAATAAACATTTTACTTTTAAGTTTTCGTGCACTTCTTTCGTCACTTACTTTAAAGAACCGTGCAACAACAGTTCTAAGTTTAATCTTTTATGCGAACTAGCTTTAAAATCTATTGCGCATCCTTCTGACTTCCAAAGTTTTTTTTCATCATATTTTTGAAAAATGCACTAAGCTAAGAAATGTATCCAAAATAATCGAAGCGAATTTTTCACTTATGTTTCTAGTTTCTAGTACTTTAAGGATTATGATCTATTTTTTCTAAGTTCAAGCTGTAACTAACGCCTGTATGTGGGCATCGAAATTTATACATTGTAAGCCATCGAAATTGTAAACTTCCATCAGAATTTTATTGGCCTACTCTTTGAAAGGAATCCGATCGACAATCTTATTCATGGGTTTCGATCCGGCACATGCATCATTGAAGATCATTAATGTTATAATTAATTCAAACTGCAACATTTCATCTGAGCGTTGATTGGTGAACAATTTTAAAACAATTTGATTGGTGAATTTCGATCCGGTCTTCTGTAATGGTTCGACTACAAATATTCGTGCAAGCACTGAACAGTCATTCATTTGCAACCGTATCTACCATGGAAACTAGAAAAAGAACGTTTACGCCGGGATTTTATGCAAAATATCCTGCATTTCCTTTGGAAAGATGTACGACACAGCCAACACTTCCCGACAAATATATTGTTGAAAGGCTGGTCTCCAAGCGATTAAAAGCGGGAAAGACGGAGTTTTTCGTTAAGTGGATGGATTGGCCTCCTGAAACCAATACCTGGGAACCTGCGCACCACATACCAGCACAGTTGAGAGAAGACTTTGGCTGCCCTGATGTACCTCCGTGCTTGTTGGAAGACGCAAGGGAGAGGCTGCAGCTGGTACTGGAGCAAGGGTTAAAGAGCGCGCTGATGACGGACACAAAGATCAATGTTCGTCATGATGTCGTCCGCGCTCTTTTCCCTTGTTTCAGTAAAAAGGCCCTCAGCAAGTCTTTCTTCTCGGCTTCGAAGGAGGATTTTGAGAGAGCCGGACTTGAGTCCTGCTTTCTCAAAATTGTCAGTCGAAGTCGAGTTGAAAGACGCATCGATTTCCCAGTTTTGCTGAAGCCCTTTTTAGCTAAAGCCCCTTCTTTTTTCAGTGACGATGGAGAACCTCTGCCAGTTCGTCGATTGGAACAACTGCGAGTCCAATTTACGAAATCGACGAGGGCCCTCTGATTTTTCAGAGATTATAGAGAACGGCTCCTTTAGGAGCCACCACATTATCAAAAGCAAATAACCAATATTCCATATATCAGTTTTTTTTTCCAAATACCAAAGTTTTCTCGCTACGTTTAATATGCCGATAAATATTTTTTTCGATGTATTGCCGTACCGGTTTTCAAACCCTAAGTACTGCTTTGCAAAAGAAACGGTAAAATTTAGAGGCTTCAAGTTTTTTCTTGTAATTTCTTAGTCAAATATAGGGAAAAATCAGTTTAAATTATTTGTAACGGGAAACTCTGACACGGAATCGAAAAGTATAAACATGATATATAAGGCTCAGTGCACGGGCAATCTCAGTTTTTGCTCATGATTGTGGAGGGCCCAACCTCAAATAATATTAAACAAAATCATTTGTCATGATGAGTAGAAAGTCAGGATTTTATGGCATAAAACATGCTCCCACGCGTATTTAACTCTTAAACCAGCTTTGTTCGTTGCCATAAAATCCCATAGCAGAAGAACTTTTCCGACTGATCATTAAACCTTCATGGCCAGTTTCCTTCTCTGTAGGACTCAGCCGAGAGAAGCCTAGAGTCTACTATATTTTTTTCAACTGCTTTTGAGCTGGTCGAGGCGAGCATGCCTGAGTTCGGGAAAGATATCGTCCTCCTTGGAAATATTGTTTTTGGTGAAATTTTATGGTTTATTGCAAGTATTTCGAGCGGAATGAATATTCACAATATTTACAAGCGCAAAAATTAAATACTACTTATTAACTGGAAGGTATAAATATACTCAAAATGGAGATTGAAAATGTAAGCAATTCAACTAAGCCGTACCAGCACCACGGTCCACGGAGCCGAAGTCAGCAACAAGATAAAAATACTACTACCAGGTACTTTCTTGGGTTATTGCATGTGTTAAATACGCCAGGCATTTTATAGAAAAGGACACCTAGAGAAATACATTATTTCAAAATATTTCGTTCTTAAACGTCATATCAGCAAGTTCAAACGTTAACTTCGAAAGCGATTGAAATATATTTCGTGTGGAACTCGATTCGAGGGCATAGTTTTAGGCATTCGTATTCGAACAGCAGTTTTATCGTATTCCCTTTTAGAAAATTAAAACATACAGTTTGCAATATTGGTGTCGAGACCTTCGCCCACTTAAAATTTATATTTTCATTCTTATACCGTATTTGTTTGTCAGTGTAAGGTTTTTATTACTCCAGCCGGTAGGCCACAAGTCAAAGAAAATGGCCGCCGGGTTTTTTATTCAAATTTTTTTGTCATAAATTTCCAAACCATCCGCTTTTAAGCGTGCCAGCATGTATGGATATAATGTATGATTTTGTCGGAAAAGGACTACCCTGGGAAAGAGAGTAATCATAAATTTCCCCTCGTTGTAAATTTTTTGGAGTGCAAGCAAAAAACTTAAAGTTAAACTAATTAAATATTGCCTTTTTTATTGGCTATTTTTGGGGTTTTCTGATGTTGATGAAAAACTTTTATCAAATAGGGATGAAATTAAATTTTAACATCTAGTATATTCGTTATACTAAAATCTTTTTGTAGACTTATAATTTCCTGTTTGTTTTGGAAGAGAGGGAAGGGGGGATGTAATATACCAAAACAAATACTTTGAATTCTGACATAGCCATGGGGAAGTTAACAGTTTTATAGCTCAGCAAATTTTAAGATCTTTTTAAAGCTTGACAATGTATAAAATTTAAATCCTATTTTTTGATAATGTTAAACAAAAAAGTCATAATCTATGTAGTAGCTGAGAATAATATTTTAATTTGAAGATAAATGGTTATTTCTTTTTTAGTATTTGGTGGCTCCTAAAGGAGCCGTTTTTAAGAACCGGTGGATTCTGTCGGAACTTGAAATCCAGCTGGTCACCCTCTCTTCAGCTTAGTCAACTCTTGTTTTCTTTGCTGAGTTAGGATCTTGCTCCTCCAGAATCTTTGCAATTATTTTTTCCCTTTTCCTGAGGCGAACTGGTTTTCCAGTGATCTCTTGTAATTTCTTTTTGAGAATATCAACAGTCATTCTTTCAAGCTCTTCTTGTTGCTGTGTTTCTTCTTCAGGTGCAGTATGTTGCTGCGTTGCTTCTTCAGTTGGCAGGATAGATGCTGTAAGTCTGGGCACCGATACTGCAACTTGCTGTTTTCCCCCACCAAACCAGAAATCATTGTTAAGCTTGGTGTAGCACCGTTTCTGTCTTTCTAAATGACGCAACAGCTCCTGTCTTTTGTCGACCACCAGAATCTGGCTTGGTGCATCCCAATGGTTTGTCTTTCGATGAAAGAATTTCCTCACATCATCATTTTTTTTTTCCACACCTGTAGTACAGAGACATGAGAACTTTCTTTATCAGTACACGAATTATATAGCTAGTTATATAAAACTATAATTTTAAATAAATCTCTAATTTTTAAAATTTTTCATTACATTGTATATTTTTTTACCAGAGTAATTGTTTACAAATAAATTTCGAATTTCCTCTTAATAATTGTCCCATGTTTCTAGTTGATGAGTAAAAAAATCTTACATCTTAACTTTAATGTGTGCTACAATTTGTCAGTATTATTTATATATAATAAGGTCAGCCCTCAACTATTATGGTTGTCCAAGTGTTCAGAGATGACTGAAATCTTTGTAGGGAAATGAAGAATAGTAGTTTAGGAATCCTTTAGATAACTAAAACCAACCACTTGATTTCAAATATTTTCTACCTATTTTTTTCTAAACACGGCAGAGGCCATTTAAAATAATATAACTGGCAATGTGAAATAAAGAATTGTTCAAGTTTGGGATGATGTGCTTTTGTGTTGAACAACTACTAGTAGCCCCCAAGTTGCAATTAGCTCAGCTAAATTTCAGCCAAATGTAGCAAAAACAATTGCAAACTAATGCATATAAAATTTTTACCTTGACCAGTAAATTGCTTCACTTTCCCATATTCTTTTAGGTAATCAACAATGTGCACAATCAGCAGATGCATGTACGGTGTAATAACTGCATTTTCTGAAAAGCCTGGTTGGCCTTTGAATGTACACATCAGTTTGCCCCATGTAATGACCTGAAAAATAGGAGAAAATACAAATATAACAAATCCACAATTTTAACCTTTATGGGTTTTATTTTGAATAGGGCTTATATTTGCACATGCTACTTTCTAAAAACATATTTATTTATTCTTATTACTAGAAGTTTGCCATGGTATTATTGAAAACTTGCAATTGTCATACTAAGGTTCCAGAGTATTTACAGGAAAAATGATTGATAACAATGGTTATTGATTTCACAGATACCACAAAATGATGTTAGCAGGGTAACTATTCAGTAACATATCTATAGACTGTCTATTTATTGAGCATTACAGCTTAAATACCTTCTCTTGGTAACTCTCAATTTGTTGTTGAGTTGGTTCTGGACAACTGATAACTTCATAAATTTCTTGAAAACCCTGTAAATTAACAACAAAATGTTATGTACTAAAAACAATAATTCAGATGATTTTTAATGGGAGCATTTTAGTGTGCTTTTTTTCTAAAAAAACAAGTCAAATCAAATTTAATAAGAATAAAAAACATGCTGCAGCATATATGATGCAAGGAGAATGACACACTTAGGTTTGAGATCTCCTAGTCATTAATTCTAATACTTTACCCTTTTCCCGCAGAATTATCAAGTGTCTGAGTGTTATCAAAATTACAAAAATTACCAACTTCTGCATTTCGTGATACAATAGACCTTTTCTGAATTTACTCTTCAAGAAAACAAAATGAATGGTCACAGTTCAAAAGCTTAGTTTACCCCAAAATGGGTTTAGCAGGATAAGGGGTTAATAATTTACCTTCCAGAGTTCCTGCATTTCTTTTTTCTTTAAGTAAGTGTCTGGCAAGCATTCTCCTAGCTTCTGAGGAAGCAGGCGCAGAATTTTTTTCTTAGCATCACCAAGTAATGAGCTCCACTCAAGTTTTCCAGTGTCCCGGTTTACCCATGTCCGAAAGCTGACACCACAATCTCTTATTGCTTCCACAACATTGTCAACATTTGTGGTCTTTTTTTGGTTCACAGGCAATCCCTTGTTTTCTTTCTATCGATAACAAAACAATTTAAGTTTCAAGTTCAAGTTTATTATAAAGTTTGCCAAAAAGTTAGATACAATAAACACCACCTGCAAAGAGCGAGCTAATCTAGGCAGTTATTATTAAGGACATACAGAAAAGTTGAGATAATTTATGAATAGATTTATTTGATAATAAATAGTGGTAACTTCATTGCAACAATTTTTACTACCTCATCCAGTGACACCATTGCAAAGATTAGCCCCTTTTCCAATTTGTCAGTCACCCTCAGCAAGCAGTGCAATTCATCAACCACAATATTTTGAGGGGAAACATTGAATATTGGTTCATGCAGACATCCTGGGTCTTTATGCCAATTAGGATGAAGCTTCCTTAGCATTGCTGCAGTCTTGAAATAGGATACAGGAAGGTCCATGTTGCAGCTAAAATAAAAGTATAAAGCAACTTAGGTTTTAATTCTGTGAAATGAAATCTTAATTTGAAGTTCACCAAGTAAAAGGATAAGATACTTGTTAAGCATTGAAATAAATAGATATTTATGTTTACACATTTAAGTTCCTTGCAACTGTACTAAAACAAAATATTTTGAGACATTATAAAGTATGTGATGCAAAATGTTTTTAATACTAAGGCATAAATATTAGGTAATATATAAACCAAAACACTTAAGTCACATTATTATTTTATGTTTAAAAACTCAAACTTTTTATTCCAGTGATAAACTAATTCAATATTAAGCAGAAAAATTTAAACTGGTAGTATAATACATTAACTAGTACTTAGGGTAACCTGTTAGACTTCACGATTTACAAAAAATTTCGCTCAAAAAGATGGATAAAAAAGTATTTGCCACATCAAAACTTTTTCATTAAATAATGATTTACAACCCTTCATTTATATTACAATCACTCTTTTCTTGCTGAGTTTTCAAGAGTTCAAGTTTTAGCAACTTAGCAAGATTTATCTGTTCTTTATCAAAATGTTAGTTATTTAGTGCTTAGAGATATCCATAAATTTACCAATGATCATAATATATAATATACAGCTTAAATTGTCAATATTAAACCATTTACCGCTCTATGAGGTTTCCTTTACAGTACACACAGGAGTTGTGGGAAGTAGCAGCTTTCATGCCCATAACACAAAGTAAAAACTAGAACAAAGATTTAAAAAATGGAAATCACGATCAATCAAAACAAAGACACACAAGTTTATGAATCTGAATTAAATTATATTAATTTAATACTATATAATGACATTATATATATTTATATAATCTTTATATGATTTTTTATATTGTATGTATTGTTGCCAGTATACCATTTGAGGCACACACTGATCCAATTTTCAAGGACCTCAATATTCTCAAATTTAATTGTATATATCATTTTCAAATTTAGTAAAATCTTATTTCAGCTCAAAAGTAATGTACTCTCTCAAGCCCTTACCTCTATGTATTTACTAAATAATCAATTGCATGGCTAATACACAAGAACCTCAGTTTAAACAATTTCATATACGTAAGCTCAGAAAAAAGATTAAAAAATTTTCCATTTCCTACCAGGGGCCAAAAATATTTAATTCTTTTCCAGCTGATATTCAATTTGCAAATACAATGTCTTCATTTTCAAGTTAACTTTTTTTCATTTCTTTCTAAAAACCAATAATACTTCATCTGCATTTCTTTTTTTTCCTCAATTTTTCATCTCTTTATTGAATGACATTATCTCATACATTATATATTTATTAAGAATAAAGAAATTCAAAATGAAAATGAATATAAATAGTGTCTTAGCATAGAAAACAATAACTTAATATCTTTATAATTCACCTTCAGTTAATCAAATTTGAATTAACTTTTTTTAAAATATCAGAAAACTACGGAACTACAAACCTTGTAGTCACCTCCGAGTAAAATCTTGATTGGAACGTTTTTGCCATCTACTTCAATATAACCATCCTTAACTAAGTCATTTACATCTTTGGCAACGTTCTTGAGGGATTCCCTCAGAAAGCTATACTCTTCACTGGTCTTAATGGCAGCAACACTGTGTGTACCTAAAATAAACACAATCACCCTTTATGCATCATCTGCTAACTATTAACTCATATATCCAATGCACATTTGAGGAATAATTGTTAACTAGTTAAATTTAATATAAAATATTTACCAGAAATATCTCCAAATAAAAAGGAGCATTGTCTACCTAACAACCATAAAAACAATAACAAAACAAAGGGAGAAAATAAGAAAACCTATTCTTTATCATTTATTAATTAGCTTATTTCATCTGCAACCTCTAGTGACATTTATCATGTTAATTGATAATTCACTATGCTTGAGATAAAATATTTCAAAATTGATTAGGGAA
>JAOCPT020509431.1:0-12111 GCA_026546935.2 Palythoa grandiflora
CCCCAAACCAAAGCTGCACTTGCGCCTGGTCAGGAGCGACGGTTTGGCGTTTTGTAATCAATAATCTTCTTATTCAATTTTTTATTCAATCTTCCAATTTTCTAACTATCCACCAATATCTTTACTGTAATCCCCCCTTAAATGAATGTCCCAACTTACAGACAAACCTAATATATATTTAGTCTTATATGCTGCTTCCTGTGGTCAAAGCGTCCCTAACATGAAGTGGACTGTCATAGGTCTGCACAACATAAATTTCTTTAATCTTCCCCCTTTCTTCTAAGCGGCTTAAGACTTACTTCAACTACAATTTGTTGGTCGAAAAATCTCTTTTTACTCTGAGATAAAACCACCTTGCTTGAAGATTCAGATGACCATTCTCGCAACGATTAAGTAAACAGTTAACTCCACACAAACTCACGTGCACGCAATTTTTTTTAAAAATGACAAACTCTGACTAGATGTTATTTTTGACTACAGCTTAGCACAAATATGTATGTCTATATGAAATACCACTCTCAAGCGCTTGAAATACCACTATTAACGATAAATACCACTCCTTTAAGTCAATCAAATCGCCAGATTTTAGTGAACTATATTATAAAAATGTTTATTATTATTATTTTATTTACAAGTTTAAATGGTAGGACATTCACTTTATGTTACTCACCTCTCCCTTTTTCATAGCGATCCCTTGTCCCGTGTAAGGATAAAGAGCTTTCACTTGTGCTACTGTCACTTCTTGCACTACCTCTTTTACCACTTCTCTTTCAATTGTTTCTTCGTATTCCTCTTCTGTATCAACCTCGACTTCTTCTTCATACGGCTCATACTTCTTTTGTATTTCTGTTACCAAAGCCTTGTTGTTTGCTTCACCCATCAGCTTACTTTGCTCTCTCAATCGATCGATGGCCTCTTCAAATGTCTTAATCTCATCTTGAACATGGTTATGTCTTTGAAGCAAAGACTGCAGAAGAGCAATGTGAAAGAAATTAATAGTATTTAGGAGAACTGCATGATAATTTCAATTATAAAGATGAACTTCCTTTACTATAACCTTAGTATATTCCCTTTACTGGTAAAAAAATTTGGAATTCTATTGAAAATCAAGATTCTTTTAAACATGACCTTAAGTCCTCTCTTCTTTCCAACTATTCAGACTGACATATGTGATTTTACTTTATCCAGTTGTTGAGAGCACAGAATATTATTAATATTTGCTAATTCATCTTTCACCAGTTTTGTTTTGCGCTTAGCGTTCGTACCGTGTGTGTTTGTCTGTATGTATGACTTCTACCTGTCCTTATATACCTAAAATAGTGAACTGATTTCATCAACTCCAAAAATTTAGCTCGACCAGTCAAAACGCTACTTCTAAATATCTGTGCTCTCATCCACTAACAAAAATAATATTTTTTGATATAAAATTGTAAATACTTTTTCTGAGCACAATAAAGTTGTTTGTTATTGTTGTACAAGAGAAAGAAACGAAAGAAAGTGCGGAAGTAAGGAAGTAGAGAAAGAACGAATAAAGAACAAATGAACGAGCAAATGAAAGAAAGAAGGAACAAATGAAAGAATGGAAAAAGGAAGGGAGAAATCAACGAAGAAAGGCAAAAACAGGTTGAAGACGATGTCGGATCAACAAAATCAAACAAAGTATCAAAAGCTTATATATTCATTGTTTGCAAAACGATCTGTTATTAAAATCTCTCTCATGCAAACATTCTATTTGTGAATTTCTTTTGCAATAAGTTGTGTGTCTGGCTGAAGCCCCAGGTAAAATAAGCTTTACTGAAACGCCAAATTCTATCAAAAGCTAACCTATTCACCTAATCTAAAATACGAATGGAATAGAAAAAAAGAATAATATCCATTCTGATAACGTATAACGCAAGGTACATACCATGGCACTCTGCTCATCCCGGCCATAATCCTCACTTGACACAACGGACATTTTCTCTTTCATCCAAGACTCGGCATCATTAGCATCTGAATAGTACTGGAAAGCCAGACAAACAACTGTACTAAGTTTTACTGAAGAAACATCAGCATGGAATAAGCCTAAAACGTATCTTCAAGAGATTACAGAGATGTTTAAAAAAGCAACGGTTAAAACTTTACAAATCTGTTAAACTAGGCAAACGTTTTCGATTTATGCGATCATCATCAGGCAGGAACCTGAAAATAACACGGTGAGTTAAATAAAGTGTCTGGAACAAGGTTCTATATCTAAGTTACTTCTTTGTGGAGCAAAGTCAAATGGAAGGAATGAATTTGTCTTCTGAGATAATTTGAAGCCACGTCTTAGTAGACAAGTTCATTCTTTCCATTTGACTTTTGAGCAAATTCGTACATACATACACACACAAAACAACTTCCTTAATTCGTCATTTTCACATACCTGCAAAGATTGCGCAGCTTCTTTTAGCCTTTCTTTTCTAGTCTCAGATTGTTCCCAGAGCTTAATCCAATTAGTTTGCAGTTGCTTGATTTTCGTTTTTATTTCTTTAGAAGCAAAGTGGCCCCTGTCTATCAACGATTGTCCTTTGGCACACACAGCCTCGCAATGTGTAAATCGACCACTCAGTTCTGCCTCCCGAACCTTAAGTGAAAAGTAGCAAGACATTAATGAACTTTGGTATCACCAGGCTTTTGAAAAGTTTACATAATACAAACTAAGCAAAAAATGCTATAGCCTTCACTCTATGCTTATGTGCGTGAACAACAAAACAAAATAAAACGACTTACAGTATAGGATGGTACAGTACCTAATAAAAGACAGTTCTTCTATCACCACTCCGCGCAAACATTGACATAAAATACAAAAGAAAAACTACACTCACAGAATCTCTACATATAATTGCTTGTAAGTGTTGTAATTGGTAATGAATGTAAGTGATATAGTAGGGATGAAATTAGCCCTATTTACGGACCAATGAGAAGAGATTATATACATTTATTACAAAACAATAAAATATTAGCAGTCTATTGTATCGAAAACAGCACAAATTTTGTTTTTACTTGTTTTCACAGATTACTGATAGTACTTCACTAGGCCGTTTTTATTTTCAGATTTGAAAAGCTGCTACTGGTTATTGACTTGAAAATACTTTTAATACTGTTGACCCAGCATGTCATACTTGTCTTGACAATCACTGTTTCCTGGAAAAAACTCACAATTCTCTAATCCAAAAATGCCAGCATCACTTTATCAGTGGCAAAATAAAAAAAAAGAAAGTTTGTACAAGCCGTCCAAAAACAAAAGATATTATCCGCATTTTATTTGTGAGCTATGAACATAAAAGATATATACTTTGTTCCCCACTCGCATTTTACTCATAAGCTATGAACGTAAAAGGTATATTAGTTATACCCCATCCGTATGTTATGTTATTTAATAGGTATGATCAAATATTAAGATAACTTATGCATAGTCGGCATTGGTTTCGCAAAAAAGGGCTAGCTACATAACTACTATACTACAATTGTACAATTCCAATTTACATTATACATACAAATGTTATCCACAAGGAGAACCTTTCATACTGTCAATGAATAAGGTCCCGATAGTATATTGGTCAGCACTTCTGACTAGCAAGAGGAAGAAGTTGGTTCAATTCCCTGTAAGGTCCCATATTCAATTTTTCTTATGGGCGTAATTAGATCATTGCCAAGAAAGGCGGAACACAACAGTACTAACAGGCAGAACAAAAGTAGTGTTACAAAAGGATTCTCATAGGGCATTATTAATTTAGTGACCCAAACCCTTTCACAAACCTAAGTGGCCCAATGGAGCCGATGCTTATATGCGGTTTCTGTTGTGTTAAGTAAATAAGACACGTTTATAGTATTTCCTCGAATAAATGCCGTGGCGTTTATTGAATTTTTCATGATTTGGGTGGGGCTTTTCTTCGAGGGCGGCGTTTATTTTTAATTAAAATGCTGTTTATTTTTTTAACAACCAACCGTAACTTTACTTTAAAAAGTAGAAAAAAATGATACAGTTGGCTGTACCAATCATGCTTTACAGTTTTAAAACTACACCTTGTTGCGCTTGTAAACGCGTATGAAATCAGACAAATTCGATGTTGCGGATTTTTGTCTACGTTTTTCAAACTTTAAACTTACAATTTTAAACAACTCCGCTCTGCGCTTGCAAAAAGTGAACGTCATGAATTTGATGTTTTAGTTTGTTGTGTGTTCCATGGTGCGGCGTTCATTCGAGGGCGGCATTTATCAATATTCTGACTCTCAGGTGCGGCGTTTATTTGAGTGCGACGTTTAATCGTGGGCGGCGTTTATTCGAGGAAA
Organism: Palythoa grandiflora; assembly: GCA_026546935.2. Lineage (NCBI taxonomy): Eukaryota > Metazoa > Cnidaria > Anthozoa > Zoantharia > Sphenopidae > Palythoa > Palythoa grandiflora. The sequence continues at coordinate 4,315 of JAOCPT020509431.1, forward strand.
TACGGTACTCCCTCTTGACGGAACACAAATCCGTCGCAGGTTACCCCACAGCAGAAGATGGTGTTCATATTACCAACCACGTAAGAATGGAAAGCTGAATCAACTTTGACAGAAAAGGTCACATAAGTTTCTAGCTGTGATTTGAATTCGTGACTTGCTGGAAGGCAGAGATCCACTGCACCAACCACGCATCCGGCACTATCTAGAATACCTCTAATTATCAGACTGGCCTCCAAGACCAACTTTTTTCGCAATCATAAATTTCATTATTAAAGCACTATCAAAACTGTCAAAATAATTACCTCGTGGTTTTGCTGTAATCGTGTCAAGCTGACAAGATCCTTGCCTACATCTTTAGATGAGACAAGCTGCTCTGCCTCCTTCACAAAAACTTCTTCCTCCTCGACGTCCTGGAAGAATCTGTGAAGCTTGAGTGAATCTTCCAGTCTCGCCCTTCTCTCTTTGCCCAACTGTACCAGTGCCTGCCAAAAACAATTCTTTAAAGTTAACAAAGACCTCAACCGTATGGTTGAGTTTGATAATACAGATACACGCTTTTTTATAAGAACCAGTAAATTTTACCGAGGCTCTCTTTATTCTTAATTTTTTTGGCGACTTCAGCCTCAATTTGTTCTTAAATTTGTTCTTAAAATTGTTCTTGTTTCTGTGAACAGTTTTTATTGAAGAAAAAACAAAATAAACTTCAGATATTGGAAAATGAAACGGCTTGCGTCACACATATATTGTACGGCTGAATTTAGAGGCGAACTGCCTTTATTGTTTGTTGAGCGGTCTTTACAGAAAATCTTTTTACGTTTTATGCATATTGCTACGTTTTAGTCAATATTTTACCACAAAAACGTTCCTAGTTATCAAGCCTCAGCGTGAGCTTGTTCCTAAATTGTTCTTAATTTTTTGCACATTTGAGCCTGCAATCTCGATGCCAAATAAAGCATAAAATTATAGGACAAAGCTAAACTTATTTAATGTCAGTTTGTAAGTTCAAGTAGAACTTGAAACAATGGAAGCCAACGATGTCTCACATAACCCCTTCCCTGGTTACTGCCTTGTTAGCCAAGTATTTAAGCTAAAGCGAACTGGTTTAGAGTAAAGTTTAAACAGATGTTGAAATTTACCAAGATCGAACTGGGGGACTTAGCTCCAAAGACCATGCATTGAGCAATACAAACCATTTTAGTTTCCAATAGGTAACCTGCCTGAAACATGAAATCGAGGCTAAGGGTGAGCTAGTATAGCTAGAGAAGTGGAAATATTAGACATGCTAATCAGTGTCGTTCTTATGATAATTATTTTCACTTTACTAACTGTGCCAGCTCACCCTTTGACTCGGCTTCATGTAGCAGCTTGGTCTTCAGGAATTGTGTTCAAAATGGTCTATTGAGTTATGCTTGGATAAGACATGGATTTTAAAAACACGTCACGTATACAAACGAAAACGTCTAACAAACTCACAGTATTATCAATAACATCTACACATAATTAAAAGCAATATTTTAACGCCAAACAACGCTCCTAAATTCCTGAGTTCGCATAGCTCTTTGAAAGCTAAATTCAAGGTCTTTTCCTGGCTTTTTCTAGACTTTTCGCCAGATTTCCTAGACTTAAAATTAGGCCAGGAATCGTTTCAGACAAACACTTTGCAAACTAAAAAATAATATTTCTTTTGTCTGTGTCGTATTATCTAATTTTGAAAACTACATACGTGACGGTCGATTCTTTAAATTTTGAACGTTTTTACCAGAATTCCAAGGATGCATCTCAGGCATTTGGGTAATCTATCATCTTCCATGTGGCATAAATTACCCAGCCATTGAAGACAGCGTGGGCTGAGGAGCGTGAAGATAGACGGAAGTCCCGCACGCTCGAGCACAACGGTGTTTGGAATTTTGTCGTGCCAGCTGATTCCAAGGATGCATCTCAGGCAGCGAAGATGGAAGCTGTCTATATGATATGTGAAAAATGCCAAAGGGACTGACACTCTCGCATTGGCCTACACAGCCAAAGCAAGAAGTGTGCCTAATCTCCTTGGTGCAGTCAATTCTCTTCAAGACTGACAGAGGCCGACGACAACGATACCAGAATTACTTCAGTCAGAATCAATGGGTGTTGTTTTTTATGCAAAAAGTCAGGCCAAGAATATCCAGACATTGTTCAGATATTTGCTCTATATTCCAAACTTTTTCCATACTTTCTAGAAATATTTTGGATTTTCACAGCTTTTCCAGTTTTTGAGACCTTGTACGAATCCTAAGATTCGCGTCCATATTTACATTCAATCATTTTACTAGTTCAGAGTTATGCAGCCCTAAAGCATTCGAATACATGTTGATGCAAACACTGTAAGAAAACGTCATTGTCCTTTGCCGTTTGTATTTGGACATGATCTGTCTGTCTGTGAGTAGATGGTGGAATGTTGCAGTTGGACGTAGGGTTCGTAGCGATCTTTGAAAGTAAATTTCCAGACTTTTACGTGACTTTTTTAGCCCTTTGCCTGAATTTTCGAGATTCAAAATCAGGAAAGTCACGAATAGTTTCAGATAAAAGTTCTACAAACTGAAAATATTGCCTGTGTCATGTGTTCTAATTTTGAAAATTATACACGTCATAGTTAATACATTTGGATGGCATTTTAAATATAGAGTATTCATTTCTCTGAAAAATTATTTATTCGGAGTCAATGGATTCTTGTTTTCGCTAGAAGGCAAGCCAAGAAAACCCTGACTTTGTCCACATATTTGCTTCATTCCAGATTTTTCCCAGAGAATTTTTATGTCGAGACTTCTTACAGTTTTTCACTCAGTACGAACCCTGTAACGCACTAATTGGTTGAATGTCGTCTTGTCGTCTGTTTACTTTTTCTTTTTACAACACTCAAAAGGAAGCAGATATTGCTTGAAACATGCAAGGCTACTAGTGTCTTGAAAACGTTTAAAGCAACGGATAATTCTAATGAAAAATAGTTCCTTCAAAATAATTGCACACCTCAAAAACTTGTGAAAGTCCAGTTTGTTTCTGTCTAACCAGTTTCATCTCGGGATGTCTTGCTTTGATGAATTTCTGAGCCTCTGCATTCACTTTCTTTACAGCCTCTCCCTGCGTCTGGATCTGAGCTTCAACCAAACTGTGTTTCTGCAGCAGATACTCCACATCTAGAAGATGTCTCCCATAGTCATCTGATCGCAGTCCTGGCTGAAAAGCAGAGGTACAATTTAGCCAAACAATACAACAAATATACTAATACTGCTGATGCTTATTTTGTTGAAAGTGCTACAGATAGCCTTGATGATGAAAACAATGATTATGAAACACAGTGCGAGTTGGTATAATGATGGAGTCAAAAACTTGGCTGATAAAGCTGACCACGGTACCATCTCGTTTAAGCCTTGCGGTTTGCTATGGTCACCCTCGTCATTAGAACTAAAACACAGCTCCGTAAATAACTTGATTATTTTTTATGGCAAATAAATGAACTCGAACTTAAACGGTAAAGCTAAATGAAGTTGATGTAATGATGACAATAAGAGCAATGATAATTACAACTTCATCTTGTGAGAGAAATATGCTTTTTATGCTAGCAAATTAATGGAATTTTACAATTTTGTAATTCATAAGTTTAACAACACAAAATCAATAGAACTGTGGTGAAAGAAATGTCAGCAGTGATAAAAATCAAAACAAAACTGTACTGAAGCATATTCATGAGAAGGAGGGCAACGCAAGAGGACCAGAAACTGACAACTAGACACCGCGTAAATAAAATGCAAAACCAACTACAAATTATCACCAGTAAAACATAGTAAAATTAATTCCAACAAAATTACTAGGAGCCAGTAAAAAAGCTAATTAGCGCAAAATCATCAATGCCACTGATTCCAAAGTAATCAAGCAAAGTTCATATTACACAAAACAAAATGTCTTGACACAAAAATCAATAGAAGAAGAACAAGAACAAAGAAAAAAGAACAAAAAGGAGAAGAACAAGAAGAACGACAAGAAGAATAACAACATGATGAACAAGAACACAAGGAATAAGAACAAAAACAAGAACAACGAGAACAAGAATAACTACAAGAACCAGAACAACAACAACAAGACCAAAAACAAGAACAAGAAGATGTCCTGCATCGCTAGCAAAGACTTCGTTAAACAACTTTTAAATTTAAGTTTCAGAAAGGATAGAAAGTTTTATTCATAAAAATGTTGCTATGGATTCCAGATTGATTTCTTTGAAGCACATAAACATCCAGGAGTCTCGCGCGCTGCAACAGGCCTCAACTTGGTAGCCTAGGGAGACATCTGATAGCTCCTGGCTCCTAGGTACTATCACTATTTCGAGTTCCTGTTAAGAAAACGCTTGTTTTTCCAAAATAGAGCATTTGCTGTAAAAAATTCATGAATTTCGAAACAGGCATCATCTATTGATAGCCTTATTCACTTTGGATTTTTGTTTTTAGGAATGTTAATGATTAATAAAAAACAGATATGGTACTGTATTATGCTTCCAATGGCTGATGATCCATTTTAAAAACTCTTTAGAAATCACACAATTCGAAAATAATTTACTTTGTCTTTTAAATTAGTTACCTTTCTTTACAAACCAGTTTCGAATAACAAAACCTAGTGTGGGCACTGTTCTATTCCTTAATAGATACTTTAATACACCAGATTTAATGGAAAAATGTAAAACAAAAATCTAACGGGATCAAAAATCAATTGGACAGTTCTAGAACTTCGTGAGAGTTTAAAAGGTTGTTATCAAACTGAAAGAGTTAGTGCTGTTAGTATATATTATAAGACTTACGGTTAGTCTAATACCACGTTTCTCTGTCTGTCCAAGATGGCTCTCCAGTTTGTTATTCTGTGCGTTATGGTTAATAATAAGTTAGTTCGTGAATATATATTTAGTCAACTCAGACTTTTTTTGTCAGAAGAAAAATGTCTGAGTCCCAAACGGGAATAACATCTATGAACTTGTGATTACCAGTCAGACGCTCTACCCACTAAGCTACAGGAACTCACGTGGGGAACGCGCCACTAACTTGGTTCTTATAGGTTAATTGAGTAATGAGTAAATTTCTAAATCTTGGAAATAATACGAGAGAAATATTTAGTTGCTGGCTCAAGTTTTTCTTTTCTCAGAAGACAAAACTAACGAACCCAACAGGAATTGAACCTCTGAATACCAGTTAGACACTTAACCCATTGAGTTAAAGTGCCTATCTTACCAAAAAGGGTTTTTACTGATTTGGATAGAGCAAAAACGTTAGTTAATAAGTTTTTTTTATAGATTTTGCTTTAAACAAAAATTTAGCTTTGGAGCTACAGCGGCTAAAACATTCAAATTTTACGCTCTTTGAAAAAAAGTGCGTGCCTTGCTCACTAGCAAAGAGTATGGGTATTTTGGGAACTAAGAACTCGTCAGCACAAAAAACTAAAAATAGTTACTCTGAGTTGTTTTAACTCCAGAACTAAAAGAAAGCAAAATCTATAAAAGACCTTATTAACTAACATTTTTTGGTCTATTCGAATCAGTAAAAACCCATTTTGGTGACATAGACACTTTAAAGGAACTCAATTTTATATCTCGCATTTCTAGCGTTCTGATTGGTTCAATCAATCTCGGTAATCAGCTGATATACCGTATGTCCTTATATGGCAACATCGTTTCGCAGTAGTTTTGTAAAAGTAAAACAGAATTCAATTAAATTTATCTATAATTTCTAAGTAATTAATTGTTTAGAATTGAAAATTTAGCAAAAGTTGTTCCACTCATGTTTATTGGATATGAGGTGAAAATTGTCAACTCGATGCTTTGCACCTTATCAGCTATCTACCACCTAATATCAAACGCATGTGCAAACAAATATTAGGACAACTCAAGCTTCTTTTTTTCTCATTAAAAAAACTTTTAAGTCCCGAAAGAGAATTGAATCCACGGAAATTCTTAAAAATCTCCTCTCCTCGGTTCTCTTTTAAGGTAAAAACTTTGCTTTAAAGTTTCAAAATTTTTCGAGAAATAGTTGTTCTTCATGGCAATTGAAGTACAAGTTTTCTTCTCCCGTAACTCACTTTTCATTAAACGAGGTTTAACGAAAGGGAGCCCTAACATTTCCTTATATTATTCCCCAAAGGCCGCCATAACCTTTCCCTACATCACAGTACATATACGCACCTCAATGTCGAGTATTGCGGAATGTATGCTATCCATGTCTCGAAACACACCCACCAAATCTCGGAGGGTCACAAGAGTTGAACGACGAGCCTCTAGTTTTCCAATCAACTTATCCCATTTTGTCATGATTACTTCTTCCCTAAGAGTCATTTGTAAACAGTAATGTTAGGCTTGTCTGAATACAAAAGGTGTTAGTAATAGCAGTAATTGCATTTTTAGTCAGTTATCTCAAAGCAAACTTGATATTGCAAAATTCTCAATAAAATAGCAAACCTTGCACTAATTGCATCTGCTCTGTGATAATCTTCATCAATTAATTCTTGAGCCAAACTAAAAATAAGTTGAAATCTTGGTTCCTGAAAGCAGAGAACAACAATATGTTTGTGTACCGAGAAACTAAAAATAATCAGGATATGTTTTTTTTATTAACCGGCTACACGGCGAAATCAATACAGTAAGCTATGATTTGCAAACAAATATATCTAGGCATGCCATATAATCACTGGTTTAAAATCTTTATCCACTTCCCTATTAACTATTAGTGATTATTAGTGACTTTTCTTTACTTATGAGGTGGACATTTTTTTCGAGTTTTTAGGACAGCAGCTATTTCTTTGAGTGGTATAGTCCTAAAACAACAAGTATTGACAGTGTAACTGTAACAGGTAACTTACGTCTCATTTATCATAGTATCGACCCTATCTGTAAACCCATATAACCAAACCCACCATGTTTAGAACTTTAATGAAACAATATTTATAAAAAGCAGGTGTATGCACAGCATGTAATGGGCAACACAATTACGATTCCTGACTGAATTTGTAAGAACTTAGACTCTTGAAAGTGATGAGGGACGAGAGCACTTGGCAGTGATGTGAAATAGAGACTCTTTAAAATGATTGAAATGGAAACTCTTGAAAATGATGTGAAATGGAGACTCTTTGAAATGATGTGAAATGGAGACCATTTGAAATGATGTGAAATGGAGACTCTTGGCAATGATGTGAAATGGAGACTCTTGGAAATGATCTGAAATGGAGACTCTTGGGAAACTCTTGGAAATGATGTGAAATGGAGACTCTTGGAAATAATGTGAAATGGAGACTCTTGGCAATGATGTGAAATGGAGACTCTTGGAAATGATCTGAAATGGAGACTATTGGAAATGATGTGAAATGGAGACTCTTGGAAATGATCTGAAATGGAGACTATTGGAAATAATGTGAAAGGGAGACTATTGGAAATGATGTGAAATGGAGACTATTGGAAATAATGTGAAAGGGAGACTATTGGAAATGATGTGAAATGGAGACTCTTGGAAATGATGTGAAATGGAGACTATTGGAAATAATCTGAAAGGGAGACTATTGGAAATGATGTGAAAGGGAGACTATTGGAAATGATGTGAAATGGAGACTCTTGGAAATGATGTGAAATGGAGACTCTTCAAAATGATGTGAAATGGAGACTCTTCAAAATGATGTGAAATGGAGACTCTTCAAAATGATGTGAAATGGAGACTCTTCAAAATGATGTGAAATGGAGACTCTTCAAAATGATGTGAAATGGAGACTCTTCAAAATGATGTGAAATGGAGACTCTTC
>JAOCPT020509497.1:0-12109 GCA_026546935.2 Palythoa grandiflora
TAAAAAAACTAAAGATTAATTTTAATTCAAAATTTTTAGTATAGTTCGAAAGCTAGCTCTATAAGCTTTAATATGATGTATAGGTTTAGGTATCTACGGTATAAGACAGATGCACTATGTCGTTTTGACGCAAAACACCCTTGAAGGTATACGGTAACCTTAAATTACACACAATCACATTTCGGCAGAAGATATTGTGGCCGTCGGCTGAGAATTTATGGCCGAAGCCCCCGCTTTTACACATTGTTAATTTGATTTGATGTTCCAGTTTCAAAACATTTTACAGTTCCAAAATTCCGGTAAACGAAGCGAAATCAAAAGGCATCTGCCACAGTCACAGTCACAGTCACAAACGACATGTGTCTTTGTAATTTGTTAGAGTACAAACACAACTTTGATTGAACTTCAAAAGAGCGTTGTGGACACCGATAGAGATTCGCCGTTTGCAATCGCCTCTTTGCTACTTACAACAGCCATAACTTATGAAACTCAGGTATACAAAGCAAAACAAAACAATCATGATTTAAATTTCATCTTTAATTTATAAGCCGCGTTGTTCCATCAACTCTGCAACAAGCTGTTGTTCAGTAAATACCTGAGTTCATTTAATATGAGTTTAAAATAATACGGCTGTTGTTCAAGCGAATATTTTGATGGCTGTCACCGGCGGGATCAACATTATGTCTTTGTACTTTGTTGGCGTACAATCATGCTTGCTAAACTTCAAAAGAAAAACATCTGTTGTGAATTAATACGGCTGTTGTTCTTGCTTCCACATTGGCAAAGGCGGACCAAAATCTCTGCTGGCGTGGCATTTCTGCGCCAATGACGTTGTACGATTCCATATTTGGTTCCAAACATGCGCAACTTTTTGATTTTCTGACAACAAAAATAGAAAAAGAAAAAAAAATCAAACCCATTTTAAAACTGTGTTGCCACAGACAACGCAGTAAAGACTGAGGTATACATACAGACTGAGCAACCGAGGTTAATAATTCGTTTATTATTTTACTTTTTTTTTACTTCCGGTAATATATCCCACATGTACGTCATTGAAACTATCCGATAGTTTCGGAAAGATTCGGAAATGCTTAAAAAATGTTTCTTATGCATTTTTGGATTTTCGAAGATTTTCTTAAAATCTCCGGAAATTTTCGGAAGTACTTTTCAAATTTTTTTTTAAGTAATTTGGCGAGTTCTGAAAATCAAAATCCGGGAAACCGGTCCGAAAACGCGCGACGCATTTTCACAGACCGCGCGTGAACCAATCAGAATGCAGGAAATTGCAAGGTCATATATTAAATTGCGTATCTAATATGACGTGTGTCATGCAGGCGCCGCAATGAGTTCTTAAGAATTCGCTTTTGGCTTGCTAAATCCCAGTGGTTCTCGTTGTCGGCTCGATTTGAATGGAAAGCATAACACCATTAGGAGATATGGCAGAGACGTGCGGTTTCGATGTTAGATGGTGAAGTTTGGATGCTCGGAAAATGAGAATCTTGCCAAGGTAGAAATGCCACAATTGCGTAGTGCGACAAGGACGTATACTGCCACCTCTAGCTCAGCCGGATCCATAAAAATCAGCGACGAGGCTGTAGTCAACAGCATAGCAGGATTACCTCTTGCTCGAAAAGCCGGGTATAAGACATAAAGCGATTTTACTTGGGTTTGTTTTCGATATAAATTCTGTCGACGCAAATGAAACGTGTAACAAAATATTCGGATTTTAAAAATAATCACTGTTTTAAAAAATGCTAAGATCAAACGTTCGCTGAGTTCAAGCATATACTTTCAAATTGATTGCTATAAATGCCACAATTTTTCTGAACTTATGTTTTTTTTGACAGTTTCTAGGGAATGAATTTTGCGTTACGGTTCGCCATCTCGTCAGAAAATAGGCAACTGTTGTGCAGTCTCCTAAACTACAGGCCGGATTTTTAAAATAACAAGTCTTACTGGTCAAACACACTAAATTTTTTGCCAAGCAATCGTTTCAAGTTTAGAATTTTGATGAAAAAACTTATATATGTACGAGGAGCAATGACCCTACCCACCCCTTTGCACGAAAGCTTACAACTTCCCGTTATTTGTTTAATTTGTTTTTAACCTACGCTACAACTGACCCTAATTTTGAAAATTGGAAACAAAAAATTGAGTGGCCTAAATAAAATATGCATCCAATCAGCGTACATCTAATTCTTCACAACCAAAAGACTAACTAGCCTAGTTGTTACTGAATAGAGATAAATCAAATGCAGCGATTCAGCTACTTAGGTCAGGAAATGAACGGTGAGATTGAGAATTATGTTGTTAATAGGCCTTGTCACAGCTTTCGACACCATTTTTTTGGTTTACAAAGTAGCTTGATATCAGAGCATTTGTATGAAAAATTACGTCAAATAACTTTCATTAGTTTAAAAAAATCTTGAATTGGAAACTTTAACTTTATTATAGAGGAACTTAAAACCAAAATTTGAGGCATGTAGCCACATCAGAAAGTGTCTAGTAGCATTTGGAATATACATGTCTTTATAATCACTGCTTTAGTTTTACCAGCAATCGATATTGTTTGATCGATCGATCGGAGATTGAGCCGAAAAACAACTGACGTACAAATTGAAGGAATATCTAAACTTTCCTTTGAACCAACTCGACAGAAACTTTGAAGGTTGTGGTAAACTAAACTGTTTTCGAAGCTGCGTAAACATTTATCGCATTTATTAAAATTATATTCAATAATACTCACCAACTTATAGCTTCTAAATTTCAACCAACGCAGCCTCCTTTCAAAAATGGGGACTCGAAAACATTTTACTCACCGGGCACAATGTGACTAACTTCGACAAAATTCGTGCGTCTGAGTGCCATGTTCGATACGTGAATGTCGTTTCCCAGGTCCTATTTAGTCTTCCGAAGATAACGTCATCCAAAACCGACTCGACTTGGCTATCACAGCCGCGCGGGAACTCAAACGGGAAGCAAGTGGGAGACACGACTATTTTTTTTCTTTCCAGCGAGCTTTATTTTCTCTGCTTCAAAATACTTGTAATGTCATTACAATAACAATATATGTATATATTAAATTTTAAATTCAATTATAGATCTCCTATTTCGGTCTTTATGGTTCAATAAAGCTTCTGTCACGTTGACAATCGTTAGCTACCAAATATCCACTCTTGGTGCGGTGAATGGTTACACTGCTCCAGTGACAGCTTGTGACCTTTCCTATTATACTGTAAACACATTTTCTGCTTCTCATTATAGAGGTTATTGTCCTAGGAGAGAGCGACAGAGCAGTTGTTAGATCCACAAGCTCAGTTGGCAAAATTCTTAAAGTACATATGACTCCATTTTTTTTAGTCTTAGATCTACAATGTGGTGTTACTATAAGAAAACATAGGATGAACAAAGAAAGAAAGACCTTGCTATCCTAGTGCATGTTATGGCCATTCAAAAATAGAGATTTTGCGCCATTTTCAACCATTGGCCGCGCACTTTATCTGGTGACATGTAAACCTAGCGTTAACGGTGTTCCCAGTGAAAATTCATTTTAGAACCTGCAAAAGCAGCTACGTGTACTAGTGAACCACTGAATCTCTGAATCATGTCCACACAAAGACGTTTCATGAACGACTAAAACTAAACGTCTAAAAAGTTCAAGATCGTTTTCACATTGTTTCCATATCGACTTTGCCTGTCTAAACAAAAACGATACAAACAGCCTTGTGGATCCTGGGATTAGTGAGCATGCGCAGTGACGATATTGTATCCACCATTTTCATTTTCCTTGTTCAAAAAGGACTAAAAACGAGTCATAATCCAGCGTTTATAAAAGTGAGCGCTTTCGAGTGTCCTCACGAAGAAGTCACTTCCGTTAGTGGAGAATGTGAGTTTAAGGATTCGCCGACATTTTGCACCCCTCCCTTGGCCAATGTTGGCTGATTTTGTATAAGTGTTTCGCGAACTGTTTGGGATCAACTGACGGATCGAGATGGATCACTGATACCGAGCTCTTGCGGACACAGTCATAATCTAGCGTTTACAAATGTGAGCGCTATCGAGTGTCCTTTTAGTTTGGATTAACTGACGGATCGCTAATACCGAGCTGTTGCGGACACAGTAATTAAGTCAGTTCCTGGCAATGTTCGCGAAATCAGACGGATCGTACAATACCTCAGGCGCTCCAACTCAGATTGGGTGTATTGGACAACCCAAGATGGGACATGTAAACAATCAAAAATTTAAGCGTTTACATTCAAAGCGTCTCCGTATGAACAGGGTGTTAAAGCACAAAATACTTTATCACTTTTCTAATGTAAATATTTTACTGAGTGTACAGGCACCAAACTTGTTTTCAAGTCATTATGCCGTGTTGATGAGGGCTCGAAGTCCAACAAAAATAAAATGAAAGCGACTGGTCAGCAGTAGATTAGCAGGATTAAACTGACCAACCGCTCCCCACACGGGCTTACTTCGACTACAGTAACCCCTTATTCTTAGTACAATCATGGAAAGAACACTGTACAAACCTTAAGAACCCACTGTGCAGCATCCTTCGTGCAGTGGTCTAACTGTATATTCAACCCAACTGCGCGGGCACACTTTTTACCATATTCCTCATCTGAGGACAACTCTCCTTTAGCGCTTAGGTAAAAAATCTGTGAAAATGCAAAGGATGTTAAGGTCCATTTAAACAGATCAAACATGTTGGTAAAACATTATCCAACATTGTTTGGTGATGTTGGACGGTGTTTGATCAGTGTTGGATTGTGTTGGATGCTGAAGTGTTCAAACAAATCAAACACCATCCAACAATGTTGGATTTTGGTACAGATTCCGGAAAATGAGCTCGAAATTATGGTGTATTTTCTATCTCGCGAGTGAAATTGTTGGACGATGTTGGATGAAAAGTTTGAAAAAAGTCAAAATTCATTCAACACCGTCCAACATCGTCCAACATATTTGATCGTGCTGTTTAAACTGGTCAAACATGTTGCGTCCAACAATGTTGGATAATTTTTGACGAACATGTTTGATCCGTTTGAACGGCATGACTCAACGGTCAGGGCACCGGGGGGCGTTTATCACCATCATCGTCATCATCATTTATTTGTAACCAACAGGGTTTTAATATAGAAATAAAAAACGAGCCCGCACGCTCTGTTCACTTATAAGTTTATGAAACATGTGATGAGAGAAAAACGAGCCGCAGACGAGAAACGGGAGAATGGATAATCGCTCCCTTCTCCCTTCGCATCGACGTTAAACATTTATTGATTTATTTTTATTTATAAAGGTCAAAGTAAAAAAAGTCTCATTTTACAAGGATAACACGTGACAGTAACCTAGGTAACTGACAGACTTGTGACCTTGGTGCGAGAGTGCTAGTCACAAAGCCTCTATAAAGCACTCACAGGGGCAGACAAGAAACCGCTACAGGAATCCGTGCCACGAAAACACCTAAACCTATTATAACGAGTGATGAAAGGAAAAAATAGATGGGCAAAACACTAACCTGGTTCCCTCCTTGTCCGTGACAATAATTAACACCAAGAGGGGACCCAACAGTACGAGCCATTGTGTCAAGGCAGACACGGCGGCGAGGATTTCGAACCTGAGCGAAGGAAACTGCATGTCGGTAAATAAACGTAACTATGACAAAAAAAGACAGTTCCGCAATAGCTAATTATATGACAACCCAAGTTATTCTCCCATTTTGATTGGTTCTCGCCTATATGATCTATTAGAGGACGGACGCACGCTTGACGTCACCATTACAAAATTTTAATTTTTTATTATATAAAACAAATAGATTCCATGTTTTTGTGCGTCTGTTCAGTAGTAGATCACAGAGGACGTCAAACTGTGGTAAGAGCATCAGTGACACACTCGGCTATCGCCTCGGAAAAGACGCACGCAAACATGGAATCTATTTGTTAAACAGACATCGAGTAGCTTGTTCAAGAAATTAGCCCGAGTTGTGGAGTCCTGCAGCTGTATAAAGTTATTTATTGAATGCTTTAAATAGTTCAGCCATGCAATCAGAGGCCTGGAAAACCGTAGCGTATCAAAAGATTATTAACCGAGCGCGAGGTCATTATGAAAAAAATATCAGAGCGAGGTCTTGAGAGTATGGACCGAGCAAAGCGAGGTTCATACAAAAAAGACCGAGGTCTGATATTTTTACATCAGACTGAGCAAGGGAACTTAATAATTCGTTTATCATATGACTTTATTTTTACTTCCGGTAATTTATTCCATGCCTATCGCGCCTACGTCTCTACGGAAATCATCGAAACTATCCGACAGTTTTCGGAAATCACCGGAAAGCTTCGGAAAATTTTAAAAACTGTTTCTTAAGCATTTTTTAAATTTTCGAAGAATTTCTAAAAATCTTCGTAAATCTTCGGAAGTGTTGGGAAATCTTCGGAAATTTTCGGAAGTACTTTAAAATCGCTTTTTAAAAAAGTAATTTTGCGACAATCAACATCCGGGAAACCGGTCCGAATACGCGCGTATGCCAAATACGCATTTTGACAGACTGCGCGTGAACCAATCAGAATTCGATTTTTTTAAATAAAATTTAGATTTTTTTTCTTTGCTTTATGGAATGTGAAAATGCGACCCTGTGTGCTCTTGACCGAATTTTTGGTGGCCTGGGCCCACAATGGATGATGACGTAATATAAGTGCATGTCAAGCGAAACTTGCTGTGACAATTTGCGGTGCAAAGCATTTTGCTCGAAATGACTACAAGAAAAAAACACTCCAGCAATGGCACATGTTCAGCGTTCACTGTTTGCTGGGGCTGACTACTTACCTGACGTCACAGGCCTTCTCAGTACCCAGCCTCAACAAGCGCGGCCAAGGGTTGAAAATGGCGCAATATCTCCACTTATGAATGCCAAAAAAACTTAGGATTCCAAGGTCTTTCTTTGTTCATCTTACGTTTTCTTACAGTAAAACTACATTGTAGCTCTAGGAATAAAACACAAAGTTTGGGGTCCCCCAATTTTTTATAGTTTTAATTAGTTTTAGTTTTTTTAGAGCTACAATGTGGTTTACTATAAGAAAACATAGGATGAACAAAGAAAGACCTAGCTACCCTAGTGTTATAGGTATTCAACTGAGTCAACCCCAGCAAACAGTGAATGCTAAATACCAATGGTGCTACAGTATTTTTTGTAGCAATTGTGAGCAAAATGTTTTGCATCGCAACTTATCACAGCAAGCTTCGCTTTACATGCAAACTAAAAACGCACTTATATGAGGTCATCAGTCATTGTGGGCCCAGGCCACCCAGCAAAACTCGGTCAAGAGCACACAAGGTTGTATTTTACACTACATAAATCAAAGAGGAAAATTCTAAATTAGTTTATTTTTCAAAATTTCGAGTAGAAACACAAATTGTAGTTTAGTATAACAAAAGATTTTTTGAGGTCATACACACTGTACGTAGTACTGTACTAGTAAGTAGAGTACTGATCCGGTATAAAATGTATTAGAAGCATTTGACTTTCTTTCAATTTGACTTTCTTTCAATTTGACTTGCTTTCAAGGTCGGGACCACCCGACCCGAATAGCTCCGCTAAACGCGGGTTGGTCAAATGCTTCTAATTTATCGTAAAAATATTGAAAGAAAGTTAAAGTTAAAAGTTAAAAGGCTAAAGTTAAAGTTAAAGCTCGAGTTTTCTACTGGAAAATATAATCTTATATTTTCAGAACTTAGTTTTTGCTAAAGTAGCGGTTAGGGTTACGTTTAGGGAGAAGTTTGCAAAAAATTTTAAAAAAAGGATTAATAACCTGGAAAACATTCGTAAAAATAACATAAATGATGAAATGACATTGGACCAGTAGCACACTTACCTCTCCAAACTTGATGGATTTCTTGCCAGGAAGAACTTGCTCTGGATATATATTTTCCAAGTACCATTTAAAGCTTTTACAGTTGAGCGTTTTCCTAAGTTCAAGGCGGTTTGAGATGTCGCCATATTCATAGCTACGCAGATCGGGTCGCTTCACGTAAACATACTTCTTATAATCGTCCATCCACACGTGCACAACACGTGCCAAATTTTTACTCACTTCGCTGTATCCGCCAGGGAACGTGTAAGGGAAGCGAGAGCGGAACACGTGACCAACATGAGAACATGGGATAATTTCTAGTTTTCCACCACATTGCCATATCTAAGTTGAAGAAAATATTTTTGATATCATTAAAAGATTTTTTGTTAGGATATACATTGACAAAAGGAAACTTTAATCTTAGGCAGTAACAGGAACTTAATAAAAAGTCATTTGAATAAGCTGTGCAACTGTATAAAGAATGTCACTTGCATATTCCACTCGAAATCTCACTCAGAACAATTGAATATTATCTGAATGAATCAGCTTTTTATGTCTAATTCTTCGATATTTAGTTACTTCAAACAAAATTAATTGTTTTACAAAGAATAACAATAATAAAATCATGATGATAAACAATGATGATGATAATGACGACGATGATGATGGTGATGATGATGATGATGATGATGATGGTGGTGATGATGATGATGGTGATGATGATGATGATGATGATGATGATGATGACGATGATGATGATGATGATAATGATGAAGATGGAGATGGAGAGGAAGACGAAGGTGAAGACGAAGACGAAGACGAAGACAAAGACGAAGACGAAGATGAAGATAAAGGCAAACGCGAAGAAGAAGACGAGTCTGCAGTTCCGGATTCTATTATCTATATAATCTAAGAAAAATGGAAAATATCTATCTCAAGAATGTCTATCAACTCTTATTTATGCGTTTATCACTACTCGGCTGGACTACTGTAACCGAGTCTTCTGTATGGCCTCCCGCAACGTCAAATTTCAAAGTTACAGAGATTACAAAAATGCTGCAGCTCGCCCTCATCTAAACCTCACTGTATTCTGTAATATAACTCCAGCACTGCGACAACTGCCTGTCGTTAAACGAATCCAATGTAAGATCCAACGTCTCACCTTCAAGTCTATTCATGGACTCTCTCCTCCCCACATCTCGATTAGTAAACTTATAATTGTCAAACCTAAATCTTCCTACAGTCTCCGTTAAAACAACAGTACACTACTTACAATATCCACAACAGAAAAGACTGCCTACACTTGGCACTCGCTCCCTTGCTGCCGTTCACTCTGGAACAAACTGCCTGCTTTTATTAGAAGCGCTGCTACATGAAATGAGATTAAGAAAATGACTATAAGACCTTTCTTTTTAATGAAGTACTTTAGTTTATTCTTTTGTCTATTTTTAATAATATTGTAACTTATTCTGTTTAGTTTTATATAACTTGTAAAGCGCTTTTGATCAGTATTGGAAAAAGCGCTATATAACTTTTTAAATAATAATATTAATTATTATTATTAATTATTATAGTGATGTTACCCTAAAAGACATTTCCAGGTTCTCTCCTCCCCAGACGTCCATCCCTTCGTCATAGGAGCCAACTTCGAAAAAATAATTGCGTTCTATGGAAAACAGTCCACCGGCCATTGTCGGAGTTCTGCAGGATATACAAGAATAGAGCAAAATCCCGTGAAGTTATTGCTGAAAAATAAAGAAAAGTGACGGACAAGTGACCTCGCAGATAGTTAGAGATATAGTTAGAAATTATTTTCTGAATGAATTGCGATTTTTAAGGCCGTTTCTATATTTTTTCTCCCCCACGTGAAGATCAAAGGGAAAGAAAAAACAAAAAAACAAAACAGCAAAAAAAGGTTTTTTGGTTGGTTTCTGTGGGATTCGAACAGCTTGCCGCGCGCTTTGATTAACAACCACAAGAGTCGAGCCTGGGCGGCCTTTGGAGTAATGACTGGAACATGCATGTTGCCGGTGGATTCCACATTGTGCTGGGAAAGGTAATTAGGGTTTTATAGAAACGCTGGCGAGATGTCCCAATCATGTCCCAGCACTACGTTGCTTCGGTCGCCGGCGCTTACTGATGTAATAAAGTGGTAACTAGAGAATTGACCTTTTTGTCGTGCAATTTTGGTCTGAAATCACAAATGTGACTTCAAATCAAACTCGCGCTACGTGCTCGTTCAATTTGGAAATCACGCGTATGATTTCACACCAAATTTCACTCCACTCAGTTCAATTACCGTTATTTATCATTCAGCAGTTCACGCATCAGATATAGAGAATAATACATAGGCGCGCGGAGATATGGAATTTATTTTCGAGTGTTCAAACAAATAAATGGCAGAAAAACACAACTGAAGTAAAAGTTTCTATTCCTGACTATTCCCGCTCTGGCTGCTTTCGCTGTCCAACACATAAAGCTTCCGGAGTTTCTTTCTTTCTTTTCCCCGTAGAGGTGTTGGCTCATATTCGTCACCGTTCTCACAGCTAAAATAAATTTGCTTAGATACAAATCAAGTTCTTGAGGAGGTGTTTCTTCAAGCCGGCTATTTTCATTCTCTTTGAAGATGAATGAGTTCACAAGCGCCAAATCTAATTCAGTCTTCTTTTTTGAGTTTATGTTTTCTTCTTCTTCGATAAAATCGTCAACATCTGTATCGTTGAGAGACAAAAATCTCTCGGACATCGTATAGCAATAATTTTATTTGAAATTGACTCACATGTTTTATGACAGAATTGTCAAAAATAATTTCCAACTGAAGGTACGACGCGACGGCAAACTAGCAGTGCAGAGGCGCGAGTTGCCATGGTAATTGTAAGAAGATCACTGATTGGCTGTAAAGTGATATTTACACACGCAAAAATATCGTATTTTTACGTGTTTAAATACGACATTTCTCGGTGGTAGAAAACCCTATAAGACACTCTTGTTTATATAATAAAATACAATTTTATTCAGGCTCGATGTTCTAATTTTTTTTGGCAATTTCTGGCTAAAATCTTTCTTATGAGTTTGTTGTTATTGATCGTGTTTTCCGTAGGAATAATTGCCTAAAGTTTCTTTACCGCATTGTTTTTTGGCTGTGCTCATAATAAATTACAGCGCACTAATAGAGTTATTATTAGTGTGTCGCCTAACCAACAAATTCCAGTTTTTTGATTTTCAATGAATGATGATCATTAGTAGCAGAACACACAGCTGAATACTAGCTGAATATATATTGTCTCATGATTTCTTGGTTTAATAAGTATTTGAAACTCATTAAAATTATATGCCATGAAACTATCTTTTCACGCGATTTCTGCCTCAACAATCTTATAGAGTTTGTTCTTAAGCAAAAAGTATATCTACAATTAAAGTTTTGTTACACTGGATATAAACACAAACACCACGTATACTTAGTCTGACAACAATCCCGCAAGTTCACTAATATTTGAATTCTGAGGTCCAGAGATGTCTGGCGAACTTTGCATCTAATCGAATCTAATACAAATGAGGTGGTCACGCATTTTTTTATAAGAACAACTTTATAAGAACAACGAGGCTCAAATTTGCCAAAATTTAATAACAATTAAAGAAAAAGTTCAGGTTGAGGCTTGATTTACTAGCAAAGTTTTGTGGTAGAAAATTGACTAAAGCTTAGTGATACAGCATAAAACATATAAAGATTCACTGTAAAGACTGATCCACAAACAATGAAGGTAGTTCGCCTCTAAATTCAGCTGTACAATACATGTGTGACGCAAGGTGCTTCATTTTCCAATACCTTGTTTTATTTTGTTTTTTCTTCAGTAAAAACCGCTCACGGAAATAAGGACAATTTAATAACAACTTGAGGCTAAATCGCCAAAAAATTGAAAACAAGTGAGCGTCGGCAAAATTTACTGGTTCTTATAAAAATGCGTAATAGAAAAACAACATAATTTACTTATTAGCATTAGACTCCACACAGGTGATTGTGAAGTTCGTCGTCTGAGCTAACATTGGGGAAAAAGCCTAGTCAACCTTACGCGGGACCCCTTATATTGAAACTCTTGTAATCGAAGACGTTTAAACTATATTTGATAAATTTTATGTAGAAACAGACGATTTATAAAATCTGATTCTCCATTGAAGTAAAATAATTTAAAAAATTAAGGCATAAAAATACAATTATCATTTAAGTATAAACAAACGTTTTCGCTCTACGTGAGCATCTTCAGGTT
>JAOCPT020509555.1:0-12108 GCA_026546935.2 Palythoa grandiflora
GAGTGTAAAGCTGTATTGTACGATAACAAGCATTGACTCAATAAACTGCCTACCGGGTTCTCGCTGACCTACAGGCCTATGCAGTTGTAAAGTGTCTGAATGGGTAGTGTAGGTAAAATTTTGGGTGTTTAAGTTTTCAATTTTCCTGCTTCCAGATCATATCCATTACTTCTTGGCAGACATTGTGGAATAATTGTTTTAAAAATTTCATTCAATTCTGAACGATAGATTCTTAGAAATTCTATATATGGTCATACTATTTATGCATGAGCTGATAACTGACATTGCATGAACCAATCAGAATGCTAGAAACGCAATATTCGAGGTTAAAATTTAATAAATTCAAGTTATTTGGTGCTTTTAGTGGAAACGCAATGGCTCTGACACTAGATTTTTTTTTCTTCGTCTTTGTTTGATAAAAATGTAAAACTCGTATTATGCGCTCACTGCAGTAGATGCTCCTTTTAAATTTAACTTGAATGCTTGGGTTGCAGAGAAATTCCTGGTCTAATTCAAAAGCTATTTGTGACGCCAACATGAATATTGGTAAACATTTTCATATTAGGTTTTCAACATTTTTTGAAAAAGTAAAAGAAAATATTTTAACTTTTCCAGCATCCGTCTAGGCGCCCGGCAAGCAAATTGACGATCGAAAAATAAATCAGTTTTTAGTACAAAACACAGGGCCAGAAAAACAAAGTTCTTTTGGCAAACATCTGCTCCTGTCTAAGTTATGTCATCACGTCCTATATATTTAGCATTTCAAGATGGGCGTTTATTTTTCTTTTTGAATTAAGTAATCTCTACAATGAATTGATATCTGAATAGACATAAACTATATATATTGCGCGCAAGTTTTAAACCAATGAAGATGTTGCCAAACTGAAGTTTCCGCCTCGTCTTTGGCAAAGCGACATCCAAAGAAAACAAAGAGCGATTTCGAGCTGAGTTCAACAAGCTTAAAATTGTTCATCATTAATCGAAATATTCCTACTTACATTCAAATGAAAAAAACCCGGTCATTTCAATAAGTACTGGATTAAAATTAAAATTAAAGTTAAAATTGAGTATGCTTTATTTTTTGGGGTTAGAAATATCTCAACAAGCGGCTCACCTGCTCTTGAATTGTATAAAGCAGCCCTGTTCACTCAGCCATTGGATTTTGTTCAACTCCCGGCCGGTTCATAAGTTCTTCCGCAAATGCAAACATTATATATTTACAGCATGCAATATTCTGGGTATATTTATTACACAAGAGTGCTTGAACAAAACATTTTATCTCTCCATTCCACACAGCTTAGACTGATGAAAAAAGAAACTAATGCAATTAGGTTGTGACAATTGTGAGGAAACGATCTTTCGTACGATCTAGGATCAATTTGTTTCCATTGGATTTAAATGAACAAATGTTTGAGGTCAGCCTGGTTTTATCAAGTCGGAAAGTTTATAGTGAGAAAATATTTAAAAACTGATATGATTTCTAGAATTGTGCTTTTCTTATCAAAAACATTCGTCGCCTTGTTATCATCCGCAGCAATAAATTAAGAGTTTTAAACATCTGCCGTCGAGCATTCAATACAAACTATCAACTGTGGAGCTTTACAGCGAACCAGAACTGCTAGAACAAAAAACGCCCTCGGTAAAAAAGAAGATTAAAATATTCGCATTATAAACTTCCTTTTTATAAAAGATAAATTAAATACAAAGTTTTTCAAATCAATTCGGGCTTGTAACTTTTTGAAATGACAACACTCTTTCCCAGTTTCAAATGAACAATGGCAGCCCGTCACTTCAATTTTTGTGCGGCGTAGAAAGACAACAGCAAAGAAAACCGCGCTTTTTTTTGAGTTAAAAACTTTACAGCATTTCCATTTTCTTAATTTTACGTTTCTTCATTTTAAAATTTTACTGAAAATAAATCAATACGTGAGCCGAGCGAGCAGCAAAACTGGTGCCAGAAAAACACAATAATTACTAAAAAAATTTAAATTATCTGCACATCCGTCGGAAAAAAAGAGTACAAAGAAAAACTTTGATATGAAAATTGCTCAGCCGCTTTGCAAGTAACGTCACAAACTCTTTTCTTTACGTCTATCGGAAGAAACCAAAGACAATGGAAAGTGCGTTTCCGAATAGTTTTTTCTTTTATGTAAAAATCTTTCCTGGCGTACTGTTTCTTTGCAGCGCTCTCACAAAAACGAAGTAAATTAAAGTGAGACGACACAGTAACTATGCGTCTACAAAAAAAACAGTTTCTTGATAGTCATAACTTGAAAATAAGAATGAGCAAAACGTGCACCTCTGATTATATACAACACATCTAGGTGAAGGTTGCGGCGCAGGTGGATTGTACCACGCATGCGCAGAGGATATGTAAGTTTGTTTGCTTCTTAGCGGGTCACTGTACTATTTTAAACCAAAATATTTTTCATAAAACCACCAAGAAATTCCGTGTGTGGCTTCTAAGATTGAGCGCAAAATTGCTGCTGTGGTTGGAAAAAATTCGAAGTTGTTGATATCGTTCTGCAGACCGGATTTTCAACAATCTGTCATACAGCGGTTAAATAGTCGGAATAATTCACTCTGTTACTCTTGTGCAATTAATGGTTGAATTGTCAGTGACAGTTGAGGTATTAGCGACTAGTGCCAGAGAGTATAAACTGTACTGCATTATTACAGCAAAACAATCGCCTGCCATTAAAAACTGCCATCGGGGAAAGTTTGAAAAAGCAGCAGTGTAATAAATAAAAGAAGAAGAATTCTGAATGTAATGTACTGCGACCAGCAGAAGATTCTTCGCGAAATGGTCAGTAGAAAAATACGTTAGAGGTAGTTTGGCAGCGATTACTATTCATGAGCCACTGATAAAAACAAACAAGACAGCACAGAACGTGGGATATTCGCTCCGTTATGGCTCAAGGAGAAGAGGATGGAGAAATTTTACGATCTTCCAGATCTACGCTAGCCGCTGAACAACAGCAAAACGCGAAAGTAGTTGTCAATGTAGGAGGAATACGCCATGAAACGTATTTGAACACACTTCGAAATATCCCCGACACGAGACTCTACTGGATTACAGAAAACGGAACGCAACTTGCTGATTACGATCCAGAGAAAAATGAGTATTTTTTTGATAGACATCCAGGCGTTTTTGTTCAGATTTTGAATTTCTACCGTACTGGCAAACTTCACTGCCCTATGGATGTGTGTGGGCCGCTGTTTGAGGAAGAACTAGCGTTTTGGGGCATTGACGAACTTCAAGTCGAATCTTGCTGTTGGTTAAATTATAAAAAGCATCGGGAAGCACAAGCTAATTTGGAAACGTTTGACAGTGTGAATGAATCTGACGGAGAAAGCTTTAGTGATATGGACATGACTGTGTACGGTTTAGTAGCCGATGCGATGAGGTATCGAAATAAATCTGTTTGGAAAAAAGTCCAACCAAAAATTTGGACAACATTTGAAGAACCATATTCGTCACGAGTTGCTCAGGTAGGTAAAGACAATTTCCATGTTAAGACTGAAAATTTGGCTGGCTGCACTAATTGCTACACAATATAAAATAGAACTCTGACAATACCGCATTAAGCATATTTTGAAACGAGGAAAGTAAGATTGCAAACCAAGAAATGGTTTGGGTAAAATGTGTATTCACTTATATCACTATCTTTTAGCCACAAAGCACGCGATATTTTAATTCTGTTTGATGCATGTTAGCAAGTTTTTTTGTGACAAGACTAAACAGTGCGGCTGAGCTCGAACCGCAGGATTTTTAAAAGGAAACAAAAAATTCTCCTGTCAACAAAATTTAAACGGCGAACAGTCAATCTCGCGCTGAGCAAACCCACCACTTGACACTTTCAAACTTGTCAGAAAAATCAATCTAAAACCCCGTACTGACGTTAGCAGTTCAAAAATTACCATTTGTTTGCGAGGGCGCTTTTAGTAAATTCATTTTCCCAAATGTGAATCAAAATGCGTTTATAACGGCCAATGTCGCGACAACAGCTAGGTTTTAAATTGAATCGGTGTTTACTTTTCCTCTTAAACCAAAAACAGCAGTCGGTCATTTAGCTACATAGTTGATAATTTTCGCTCAACCAAATTTAACTTACACAAAAACATTTTAATCGCTACGATAGGCAAATCGTAAGTCACAGAATTAAAACTGCAAAATAGACTTGGGTTTTTTAATTATTTACAAAATACACGACAGCAAAGACAGAACAGTATTCGTCGAAGTAAATCTACAGATTTAAATTTTGGCAAAAATTTCGCGCGGTTTCACAGCGTGATGTTATTGAGCGAACTGCGGAAATTACATTCTTAAGACATTTTAAAAAAGAACGACTTTAAATTTTATGAACATAGACGTATTAGAAACAGCAATCCCTGCATTCAATTAGTTTTTATCGCTGAACTTATAATGCGAGTTTCGGTAGCTTCAAAGTTCAAAAGCCGAGTAAACACGGCGCTTTGCTTTGCTTCAGAAGAAAGAGTTTCGCTTTTATTGTTGCGAAGTGCTCGTATTATGGGCAAAGTTGAGCTTTGTTTTACAACAGCCATTCTTACTTATACCGATTAGACTTTTCACTTGTAGAATTTGGTGGTCTATTTAAAGTCAATAACTCTTCGCTTGCTTTCTTACAAAAAAATTGAATGGACGTTTAAGTTTATATGACCGAACTCTAAAGCTAATGGGCAATATTTTGTCTTTTTCTGTTTAACTCGGAAGTAAGTCGCTTTGCAGTAAGAGATCCACAATATTTCAACTCAAAACTTTAATTGATCTAGGTTGAGAAGACAAATAATTTTTAAAAATCGAAAAAATAAAGCTTTAAGGTGATGTGAAATACACAATTAACAATTGAAACAATAGTCAGACCAGCAGAAACGGAAGTCTTCATTTTAAGTTTATGACGTCAGTTTTTTGCTACGACAAAATTTCAAATATAGTTACGATTCGCCAGCTCTGTTCTTCTTGCATAAAACGTTAAAATAAAACAAAACAAAACTTATTTTTGTCTGTTATGAATTCATCTTTTAATCCCACTGTTTCCTTGGAAATGATAAACAAAGTTTTATAACGATGATAAAAACGCTTTGAAAACAATCCGCGCCATAGTTTAAATTTCGTTGATATACATCATACGAGAAAATTAATGTATAAAGATTTTTTATCTTTTCATAATAATTTAGAAAGTATATATGTCCAGGCCAATTATAGAAAGAATAAAAACAATACCAAAGAAATTAAGAAAACACAAAAACGAACATTGATAGTCTCTCAAGAATAAAGGTAAATATTAAGAAAATTACGTCGAGCCTTCAAGTTCAATGTGTTTTTAGCTACCGGACTGCTTAGATAAGGAACAAAAACAGCGATACTTCAAAGTTCTCTCGTTTATTTTAACATTAGCTAGAAAACATAACACAGAAAACTACCATTGTTGTACAAAACGTTTCAATAATGGCAGCAAAGGAAGTCGTCTTAACACAAAGTTAAACAAATCGATTTTAAAAAATCTTTTTCAGTGGCGGAGAAGACGAGTACTTCCCGTGTTTATGTTCACAGATACTCAAAACGTTTACCGCCTTCTATTGACTTCTTCGAAAAACTTAGCCAAAGTTAGTAGCTGAGAAGTAAATTACCGAGAAATATTCAGTTTTAAAATGACAACCGACAAGGATCAATTTTTTTCCAATTAAAGTAGAATGAGTCGGGGAAATTTGGTCGTACATTAAATTGCAGATTCAGTGTTGCTATTGTAATTATAGAAAGAACTAGATTTATCTTTTATTTGCTTTAACAAAAGCCCTTTTCTGCTCTCTTTATTTATTATTGTATCACAGAAACTTGTTTAACAATATAAAAAAGTTAATTTATTTTCCATAAAAGCTTGCCATAAAAAGCAAATGACCCTTTCGTTGTCAAGTTCAGCTTTCGTGCCACTCAGGTATACGGATCTGACAGGCAGAGTCATTATGTTTTTTTCGTTTTTATTCAAACAATTTGAAAATACTATATATAATACACGCTTTTTTTATAAGAACCAATAAATTTTGCCAAGGCTCATTGTTCTTAATCAGTTTTTGGCAATTTCAGCCTCAATTTGTTCTTATTTCTATGAACGGTTTCTAATGAAGAAAAAACAAAATAAAACAAGAATGAAGGTATTGGAAAATGAAACGCTTGGCGCCACTGACACATGTATCGTATGGCTGAATTTAGAGGCGAACTACCTTCGTTGTTTGTTGAGCAGTCTTTATAGTGAATCTTTTTATGTTTTATGCTGTATCGCTAAGTTTTAGTCAACTTTCTACTACAAAAACTTTCCTAGTTATCAAGCCTCTGCCTGAGCTTGTTCTTAAATTCTTCTTAAATTTTGGCAAATTTGAGCCTCGTTGTTCTTATAAAGTTGTTCTTATAAAAAAATGCGTGTATAGGCATTAATTTAGATTGTTCGGCTGCGTATATCTAAGTTTTATTATTATATCTGACGTTCCGGCGTGTTTTTTCCGTTTAAACTTAAGTTAAATACAAAATTTCCCACGTTTTCTAAACAGCACCCGCATTTCACAATAGCTGCTGAATTTTTTTTATTCTTTTAAATATAGATATTTTTCAAAAATAGAGAAAATGTCAGAAAAAAAATCTGTATTCTTGTCGATCTGCTTCGTGAGGTGAACTGAAATGACTCGTTTGTTTCCGCTTTCATGCGCTGTATAGAAAAGCAACACATAAAGTTAAAAACCTCATGCCGTACTGATGTACATTTACAAAAATTTCTGATGAAAAACTGGGATTCTTTTATTCGGCCTTAAAATCTACTGTTGTATATGTCTTTTAAAAACATTCGTTTATAGTTGTCTCGCAAAAGACCTCAAACCAAGTTCAGGTTATTTCTTCTTTATCATTTGACTTTACAATAAAACTTTTAACACAAACGATTTAAAAATGTCATTTATCCGAAAGCAATTTGTTCTGAGCCTTAGCGTCTTAAAGTGTGCACGTTTAGCAAGGAATTAATCTTCAAATCAGCTATGCCCCTGGCCTTAATTGTACGTCATTGAACACTGACGTCATTGGAATGAGCGATGTAATCACAATTTGTGAAAGCAAGTTTTTATGTCGCCCGAACGACTTTTAAGTCATTCATTACTCGCTTGAAGAAAAGCTTAAAAAGTATTTGTCCAAACAAGTTGAACAAAATAAAAAAAAATGAAAAAAGAGTAAGAGCGAAAGAGATTCAAATTCGGAGTTTAGTCGACGGAGTTTGAGCAGTTTTTGACAAATTTTCCCAGAATTAATCAAATGGTAACGAATAAAATTAGCCTAAGGAAATCTTTTACACGCATTTCGTTAAAATTTCAAATGATTTTAAACAAGTTTGAAGAAATTCTCGATGACAAATTACGCGGACATCTAATTATGCGTTTCTGACTTCTGCACTGTGTCACCATTTTGCTAACCTTCACGATTGCATAATTTTGTCGACAAATATAACTTATAATTCTAGGTTTTCTTTGAAAATTATTCCACTATCCAACGACTGATTAGACCCGACCTGGTTAGAAACAGCCGTCTAAATATAAATATACGGTCAACGCCTGTTCTTGTATTCGTTATATTCTGTAAAAAAATTCAAGCGAAAACGCACGCGCAAAGTTTTACCTTTTACTGGCAAACAGAGTATAAAAAAAGAATAAAAAATTTTAAAAGCTTGCTTCTACGTTTTCTATTTTTATTATGTAATATTTTCTCAATCCGTGGGCCGTTGTTTACTTTGCCATGCATGAGTCACGTAAGTAAAACATGTGTATAGCGTCAACATTTCCCGCCCTTTGATGACAGGCGGTGTCTGATTGGTTGGCGTAAGATTGACTGACAGCCGGTTTTGTGTTAGCACGAAACATCAATTAAGGACCAATTTAACATTATTATTCTGAACTGAAATGGACTGAAAATGGACCGATTTGACATTTTATTTGAAATCTTGTTACCTTAAAACTAAAGAATCATTTAGACACATACCGTCGAAATTAAAAAGAAAAATATCGATAAACTCGTGGGCCGCAAAAATTGGTGAAAAATTTCCCGTTCGTGCAACACATCACGCGGTTATAATTTGCTGAACTGTGATTGGCTGTATCGGCTTCTTCTTCTTTGTGATTGGTTAATCAATTTATTACAGTTGAATGCAAATTCTAGAAACAAAACAAATTACAAGAACCACCGGTGATTTCAAAATTGATAAGCGCTTCCTGTTGACGAATGTTTCTTTCAGTTTTTTTTTCTTTTAACACTGTACAGCCCTCACTGAATGGATTATATCTGAGCAATTTTAACAACGTATAAATCGCATCTTGTTTAAACTATGACAAAAGAGATTTGTGTTTGTCTTTTTCACTGTTAATTCAAGAAAAAATCACGGCCATAATTTATCACTTTACTTTTAACAAAATGCGCATGTTCAGCGTTAGAAATTACACACGCGTCAAAAAACGATCACATTTTAGGGCGAAAGTCTCCCACATTTCCACGCGAAATTATCCCACATTTCAACAATTTGTTTTGTCGTAAAAAAATATTTTTTGCCTTTTATTTTGATCTGGTTCTATTATCTGGTTTTCAAAACCCAGGGATTTTTAATCATTTTAAGTAAACCAAACGAATAAAGATGTCACACAGTACGACTTGTCAACCATTTATGATTGAAATTACGAAATCAAACATTTCCTTATTGAATTGAATAATGAAACCATGAGTCTAGTTCTATATCTACTTTATACTGTTTTAGCTTTTTCTGTAATGTCCCACACTTAATTCAGTGGATTACAAATAGCTTTATCATAATCCGGTCGACAGAGGTTTTGCGTCCGTCTAGTTCGTTAAATCCAAGCAGGTAGATGTTTTAACTGATTAATAATTAAGGACAATTTGTTTTATTTGTGCTTTGCAGTACAGGTTATGTTTGCGGTGAATATCTAATGAATTGCTTAGATATCTTTAATACACTTGTTTGGAGCAACGGCACAAGAAAATCTACTGTACTACACGCAATTTTTTATAAGAACAACGACGCTCAAATTTGCCAAAATTTAAGAACAATTTAAGAACAAGCTCTGGCTGAGGCTTGATAACTAGGAAAGTTTTTGTGGTGGAAAATTAACTAAAACTTAGCGAAACAGCATAAAAACATACAAAGATTAACTTTAATAACTGCTCAACAAACAATGAAGGTAGTTCGCCTCTAAATTCTGCCCTACAATACATGTGTGGCGCAAGGCGTTTCATTTTCCAATACCTTGTTTTTGTCTTTTTTTCGAAAAAAAAAAACGCTCACAGAAATAAGAACAGTTTAAGAACAAATCGAGGCTGAAGTTGCCGCAAAATTAAGAACAATAAGCCTCGGCAAAATTTACTGCTTCTTATTAAAAAAAGCGTGTAATAGTTTCAGACAAAAATTTTGCAAACTGACAATGTTTTTATTGGCTGTGTTGTGTGTTCTAGTTTTGAAAATTATATGTGTGACAGTCACTACATTTGAATTTCTCTTTAAATTGAGTCAGGGCTGGAAATTAACGTCCGCCCTTTCGCCAAAAGCCAGTAATTTTTGCCTTGGGCGAGCAGAAATCGCGTAAAAGTCGTCCGAGTGGCGAGTAAAGATGAAAGAACTTATATTAATCAGAACATAACAGTATGAGCTAAAAATGACTCTGCATTAAACCAACAAGTTAGTTGATCATAACTCTGTCTGTTAGTATACAAAATGTTTAACTTCATGTCGTTTGTATAGAATAGAAACCTGTAAAACGCTGTCTATTCAATCTTATTTTAAAAAGAACGTACACTAGTTGAGACTTTGACTACAGCCTTACATTTAGTTTCGTTTCATTTTGGGCTAGTAAAATCTCAGTCGGGTGAGTGATTTCTATATGCTACTCGCCCAACTGGCGAATAGTTAAAAAAGTTAGTTTCCAGCCCTGTGAGTGCAGTCATAGATCTATCTAGAGAATTAAATTTAATCAGTAGGATCCAGTGGCTGTTTTTTCCTTCTGATGGAAGCCAAGCCAAGAAAGTCCAGACTGTACAATGCTTTGGGCTATCAAACCAATGTTTTGCTGTTCTGTTCATGATGTTAAAACAGCTGAATTAAATCATGCATAAATTTTCTTGGACAGCATCATCTGTGGCCACCTCTGACTTCAAATGCTGCAGGCTCACATCCAAAACTCTGATCATAGTCTGAAGAATCAGCTAGTTGGAAGAAATTGAATACAAAAAATGCTTAAATTCATTGCTACGAATTATGCATTCTACTTAATTTTCACCACTCTTTCTTTTCACGTTATGAAAATATTGCATGTGTGGTTGGTTTTGGTTGGGCTTGGTAAATTTTAATCAAAATATGCCATCTTGTTAATCTTAATTTATGAGTTGATTTTTTTTGGGTGAACATAAGACTAGATACTAGTACCAGTAAGAGAGATTAAGATAGAGGTTTGCATGATCAAACTGTGGACAGCCAACATCTAGAAGTCATATGACCAAATTCCCACCATCAGGTTTGCAGTTTGAAGTTGTGTTTGGATGGGAAGAAGGCTGTTTTCAGGTACAAAGTAATTTACCTCAAGGTTTCTTTGCTTTTATTTTGAAACATTCATGTTAGATAATTATAAGAAGTGTAAATTTATTGAGTACACATCTAGATCTAATTTTCTTTTGATAAGTTGTTAAGCTTATAGGTGCAATTCATGTGCAGCAATGATGAACTTAAGAATTGAGAAAGCTCTTTCCAGTCTCAAGCAACATAGCTGCCATACCACGTTTACCACAAACTTAATCAAGTGCCAAGCAATAAACCTTTATTTCTGAAAACTAACTTTTATGGTAACTCCAGTTTACCATTTGCAGTGTTTGTACAAACCTCTATTAATCTCTCTATTTTAAATACTAAATACCAAATTCCCACACACACCTCCCCACATAGAAAGCGAGGGAGAGAGGAATTCATGCTACCATATAGTGTAGTAGGAGACAATGTGATGCAGGACTCTCTTTGCCTTTGCTTTGACATGTCATTGACTCAAAAACAATAGTTTTAATGCTGGTCTCTCAAGGAACTGCTAAATGACTAAGAAATAATTTTTAAATAACAACCAAACAAAAATCACCTCTGTTTTATCTATTATTAACAAACTAAAAAGTAACTGTTAAGCCATATGCTATATTGGCAATGGTGAAAATTCCATGGTACTGGCCTAACTGAAGAGAATTGAAAATAAAAAAGACTACATCTGAACAAAGTACTGTTCTGTCAATACCTATAATTAAATCTTCCAGTTATTTTTACAACTATTATAATTTCAAAATCAGAAATAATTACTATATGACATACAGCTTATAAATGGTGTTCTTTTAGCTTACAATACACAAGTTGGATGTAGGCCACAAGGGATTTCTCATGTATAAGTTGAGGTTTTGAGATGTGAAAATTGGTGCAAAAAACTGACCTCGACTCACAGTATACACACCAGCAAGAAATAAAAATTAATGACAAACTTTTAAAAAAGCATCATTTGATTTTGGATTCAAAAATGAGGCTCACAAAATACTGTACATGGTATTGATGTATGCATGAGCAAATACGGTACTGAAAATACTTTACCAGTTGTCTTCAGTAGTTTTTTGTATCTTTTTCTCTTTCTTTCTGTACTATTTCAAAACCTTTAGTCATTTTACCTGGCTCCTGTGACCTGCCACGAACTCCATGTGATCTTCTTGAACTGGAATCTTTTAAATAAGCAGACATAAGACTCAAGCTAAAGCAACAACAATCTTTATTTGTGCCTTTGGGTGCTATTTTAGATTTACATATTAAATATTGGTGGGTGACACAAATTTTCAGCATGGGCAACCTAGAATGGCAGAGCCTTTTATGAGCCTACTGTAAGTAGCCCACGGAGCCGGTGCTTATCTCTGATTTCTGTAGTGTTAAGCAGATGAGTCATTGATTCTCCCTGGATAGGACACTAATCCATCGCAGGTTAGCCCCCAGCAGAAGCTGGTACTCATTTTACCGACCTCGGAATGATGGAAAGCTG
>JAOCPT020509606.1:0-12104 GCA_026546935.2 Palythoa grandiflora
TGGGACTTTCTCTTGCACATAATATAGAGGTCATAAGTGCACAAGCTAGGAAATTCTATACCTTTCAATTTTTGGCTGTAAAATGAAGGGTGGAGTTATGTATGAAAATGGCAAAATCGATACTATTTTGAAGATAAGATAAAAGCTATATGGCAGGCAACCCAGTGCAGGCTCTTTGAGCCGAGCTTGTTTAAATGTTGTGGGAAATTATTGTCAGTGGTATTGATTTATCCTTTTCAGCCCCAGTCAATTTACCAACATCTAAGTTTTCCTAACATAACTCAAACAAAATAATATGACTGGTACAAAGAAATAAAGAATTGATCAAATGGAATAAGCAGGGGAAGTTGAAAGCCCAGTTCTCCCAAACTGTTTAAATACAGAAAGTATGGAGCTCAGTTGGGAGAATTTACCAACATGTTATTTGTCATGTTTGGGGCTTAAAGCTAGGGTTAATCATTAATTATCAGGTATGGTTGATGACTAGTCAATGATATTGAGGTAATTGTCATTTCACTGGTGAGACTTGTTAGTGGTCTGTGATAATCATCAGGTGATTGACTTGAAAAAAACTACTTTTTTTACTAATGGTAAAGTAAGCAACTAGTTGTTGTTATTGACTTGTGACCCATTACTAATCCATGACACTGAGATATCTAATAATACTACTGTGATTGTGGACACCACAGGTTCATGTTGAGTTTAGTGATGAAAAGGACACAATTACTTTGGAAGGACCTCCTCAGGAGGTTGAGAGAGCTCGTGAGGCTTTGGAAACATTTACAAGAGAGCTGGTAAGATGTGCATGGACTGTTTTCTGTATTTAGAAAAAGTATTTCTAGCTGTGTACATTGTAAAAATCTTTGCATTGAGAATGGAAGGGAAAACATCTTTTACAAATTACGACTACAACTATGAAGCTCATGCTAAAATCAAGTTTAAGACTTTGAAGAAATGATGCAGTTTAACTAAACATAAAATAATGTAATGTAAATAACTGCTGAAGAAAAGCCTGAAAAAAAATGTAAGTTTGTTTCAATCATATTAATGCATTTGAAGTACTTGTGAAAGAGAAGTTTGAAAAAATTCAGGTGTCATTACTTATATCCATGGTACAAAAACTCTCACAATAATCATTGTTCAACTTTTAGTGGCATAATTTGACCCAATAGATCTAGCTTTTTAGCAAATGGTTTACACCCCTTTTGTAGGTGCAAATTCTTGACTTATGAACCAAGATTTGTTATTTTCATTGCTAAAAATACTGTCGGTATTTAATTATACTACTCTGCTGTGATATAAAGCCGTTTTCTTTCAAGTTTGACCAAAGAAGAATTTTAAGTAGTGACAAATGTAGTTGATTTTGTTTTTCATGTAGAAAGCATCCATGGCATTTGCTGAAATCAGTGTTGATCAGAAGTTTCACCCACATATCATTGGCAAGAATGGAGCAAATGGTAAGCAGCCATTAAGCAATATGTTGCACTACTTGTTAATTGTTTTGAATAAAATAATGCAGGACTCTAGTGTTTCATGTATAAATTTTAAAAATGCTGAAGTTGATGCTTGGCAAGAAATGTGGTAGCTTTAAGTTGGGTGTAAAGTGTATTCCTGGACAGCAGCACAGGGTAGAATCTACCTGGTGCCTGGTTATCCCAGTAGGTATGTTACCATAGTGTTGTGCGTGAGGTCCTGGTTGGACTTTCAGTAAGCAGTCAGGACCTTGAGTCTTATAATTGAGGAGAAGGGCTGCCTTGCTCTCAAACAGCAATGTGGCAGGCATTTATTTGAGAGAGGATGCTTGTTAAATTTTCACTAATTTTGCCACAAGAACAGTTAAATTTTATAATTTAATCAAATTTAAATTTATTATCTTCAGTCAAATACAAAACAAAGATGCAACGTGGTGATACAGTCTAATGATAAAACATTTCTAAACAACTTCTAAAAAAATATTGAACAACAGTCTTGATTCAAGTCTTCACACAACGCTCTTGATCAATATGTAGACAGTTATGTGGAAATCATAAACAGTGATTTCATGATAAGTAGATGTATTTTGGAGAAGGGGACATTTATTCGGTTTTTGGACTTTTAAGGGGGTCGACTATTTGCGAGAAGGTACTTATCAAATAAATACGGTATAAAATTATACTCCGTTGATTAAGTTTTTATATGCTTGAGATTGTAGTTTGTTGATTTTCGTTTATACACATTAGTTTTTGTGTACCAAGCTTTATGGCTCACTTAAAATACATGTCGTAAAAATATCATCATTGTCATTATTGGGTTATAGATGCATGTGCAAGACAATCCTAAGAAAAGGATTGTAAAACACTCATGGTGGTGGAGTTTAGACAGATTTTAAATTTTTGTGCACTATTAAGAAAATATACAGCACCCTTATCTTAACCCTTTAAGCCCCAAACACCACTGATATGTTGGCAAATTCTCCCAACTGAGCTTCATACTTTTTCTATAAGCATGTTGGGAGAATTTGGCTTTTCATCTTCCACAGTATATTCCAGTGATCAATGCTTTATTTCTCATAACCAGTTATCTTGTTTGAGTTATGTAAGGAGAAGTTAGATGTTGACAAATTACCTGAGGCTCAGAGGATTAAATGTTTTCTTTTGCAGTTAACCGCATAAAAAGTGAAACTGGAACGTCCATTTTGATCCCATCCAACAATGAGAAGAGTAATGTCATCCGAATCGAAGGTTCACCCAAAGGAGTTGAAATTGCCAAGGAAGAGATTCTTCACTTGACCAAGAAACTGGTTAGAAATTGTCACTCTGAGTTTGAATAACCTTCTTTCAAAACATAATGTACTGTAGTTCAGGGATCAAAGTTCACATTTTTTCTAGGCACACTTGTACTCCTAACTTAGGCTTATAGGCACACAGCTAAAAACATGGATGTACAGTTAATATACGTAAATGCAAACTTAGAAACCCTTGTTTTAGTTGGTAACATATTGTTACAGTAATTTTGTTCACTTAAATTAATTAGTGTTTGTGAATACCATCAAGTATTAACACAGTTTTTAATTTAAATGTTCTTACAATTTATTGTTTAATTGTGTTATTGTTTTGGTGTCTTTTATTGGAAAAAAAAATTATTTTCAAATTGATGGCACTGATCAGAAGAGATTCTTCGGTGATAATCTGGGTTCAAAAAACTTCTGCAAAAAGATGCAGGCAACAGACTAAAAATGTGATTTATTTAAGATCAAGTCACCAATTCTTTTTTACAGATAGATGCCTTTTTTATCATCAGAATTGAAGATTGTTGGGAATTTCTTGTGACAAATTAAAATTTGCATACTGGGTGCAGAGGTGCAATCTGGTTTATTTGTTTGGCCCCAAATGCGACCCCCTAAGTCAAGAATTTTGATCCCTGATATTCGTCCTCTTTCAAACTTCCCAGCAGGGCAAGCAAGTTTAATTCTATATTTGCCTGTCTGAAAACTTAGTTGCCTAATAAAAAGTTCAAAAACTCGGCGTTACTTTAAACCAGGTTTTCCTCAGGTCATTGAAAATTCTTAAAAGTTATGCAATAAACACCTGAACATTTTTACTCTGACACTGTTCATTCATTTCGGCTTGAAAAATTGTTTGTAGGAAAATGAAAAGTCAAGGGATGTCATTATTGAGCATCGATTCCATCGTGCAATCATTGGTGCTAAGGGAGAGAAGATCAAGGAAGTGCGTGATAAGTACCCTGAGGTTCAAGTGTCCTTCCCAGATCCTGGCAGGAAAAGTGATGTGGTCACCCTGCGAGGGCCGAGAGGAGATGTAGACAAAGTGTATGCCTACATGAACAAACTGAATGCAGAATTGGTAATAAAATCATTTTAAGCTGTGTAAAATCATCACACTTGCATATATAGTCTCATCTTTAACCTCATTGATAATGTCAGCCTCAGTTTGGATATGCAGTAGTAGTGCGTTCACGTCACTCATTCATTCTTTATAAAATTGTCCAATGGAGACTGGTAAGATTTAATGCGATCTTCTCATCTTAAAGAGCTTGTGCAGCATATGAAATTAGTTACAGTGGTGCAGGGACCGATGTGAATAAGTTATTAAGCAGCCATTTCATCAAAGGGTGTCACCCATAGCATTATTCTTTATTAATTTCGCTTTGTACTTGTAATGAAAGTCTTCACCCGTAACATTGAATCGGCTCAGCCATAACAGTTGTTACGAGTTATTGACATCCCTGGTAGTGTAAGTGGTAAATATATACATTATAACATATTTTCTGCTGTTGAAACAAAAAACTTTGAATGAAAAGCTGTAGGTAATTTATTTTTCTTGATTTATAAAATAATAATAATAATAATAATAATTGTTTGGGAATGTTCTGCAAGTAACTACTTCATATTTGATCGTTTTTAGCTTACACAAAATAGCAGACAACTTCAGACTGTTTTATATAATTATTTGATTTGTCTTGAAAGATGTCAGTGCTATTGTGAACATCACCATTGAGGATTCAACAGCACTGCTTTGATTCATATAACTTGATGATTAGTTTGACAGGTCTGACGTTGCAAACAATATCAGGGTGCAATATTAATGGTGGAAAACTTGCTAAAGTTGATTATTTCCTGGGCCAGTAAGTTTCTTAAAAAATCACAAACATCCGACCCAAAAGAGCCAGTTAAAGACAAGCTCAGCTACAAAACTAGTTTTTATATGTTTAAGAACATGTGTTTGGGATTCCAGAAATGTACTTTTTAGGGTGATGTGCTTGTTCATATTCTGCAAAAATGAATAAAAAAAAAGAACTAATTAATCTCGTGGGGGCCGCCATATTGTACTAATGTTTTAACTTCAAATGATGAAAAGAATAAACTCAATTGCCTCGTTTTTATTGCTTGCATTGTTTGAAAAATTATCAGATAGAAAAACAAAAAAAAACATTTTTTTAAACAACAAAAAGTTTGCATTTCTTTGAAAACAAATGGCAATTTGTCATTGTGACGTCACAAATTAGATCACAGGCACAAAGATGGTGGGTCCCTGCGTTCATGCAGCTTAAGGAATCGCCCTAAAAAGTGGTGTCCTAAACAGATGTTCTAAATCATATAAAAAAGAGTTTATGAGCTGAGCTTCCCTTTATGTTTCAAAACTTTTGGAAAATTTTGAAGAAGTGAAATGTTTTGTTTTATTATTACAAAGCCGTGACAGTATATGTTGTAAACATTCCATGTGTCAGAAAAAAATTATTTTTATTAATGTACTCAATCTTTCTTTGTGTGTAGAAAGCCGCCAACTATTGTGTGGAGATACCAATCTTCAAACAGTTTCACAAGAATGTTATTGGTAGAGGTGGCGCCACAATAAGGAAGGTAGATATAGTTTGAATCGGATTTGAGGCCCTGTCCACTTTAATGCATTTCTCTAAACCTCCATTTTCATTTTATTGAAGTCATACAAAAAATTGGCATTCACACTATCTTGTTAAGCATTTTTGACTGTCTGCACTAGATGTACTTTGCTGAGTTAATTGGCATTCACACTATCTTGTTAAGCATTTTTGACTGTCTGCACTAGATACTTTGCTGAGTTAATTGGCATTCACACTATCTTGTTAAGCATTTTTGACTGTCTGCTCTAGATACTTTGCTGAGTTAATTGGCATTCACACTATCTTGTTAAGCATTTTTGACTTTCTGCACTAGATACTTTGCTGAGTTAATTGGCATCCACACTATCTTGTTAAGCATTTTTGACTGTCTGCACTAGATACTTTGCTCGAATGTATTTTCGAATTAAGGAGTGAGGTAAGCATTTTCAAAAACCTTAGTTTTCAAAAACCCTCACTTTAGAAAGAATTTCTGAAATACTCAATTTCCGATGACATACAACTTCATTTTTGATTGTATTATTTTGGATGGAAGGCAAAAACAAATAAAAAAGGATGCATTTTCATTAGTGCAGACAGACCCTGAGTTTGGAACTTTCATCTGCCAAATTTAAAGTGAATCACTGACAGACCTGTAGTTGGAATACTTATTGAGTTGTACAAAATTAATGTGTTCATCCTACTATAATTTTGGATACTGTGTAGAATAAGCACACCAAAGACACTTTTTTGGGGGTAGGGGTTAAATTTGGGTTAGGATTAGCAAAGTTTCCGTAGTGTTGAGCATTTGAGTCATTAACTCCCCTGGTTGGGCTCTAATCTATCATTTGCCCCCAGCAGAAGCTGACTTGATTCACCAACCTCATGAGAATGGAAAGCAGAGTCAGTTTTGGTGGAAAGAACACCACGTGAAATTAAGGTTGAACACTCGGCTGAGTCGGAATACAAACCTGAGAGTGGAAGGCTGTACCAGCCATGCTGCCATTTCTTGTGCAGTTGTAAATCAATTTGTTATCAAGATTGAATGTACCTCACACTCTACTTTGATCTGTCTACCAAAATACTATAAGAGCAAACACTGACAGTGAGATCCACCCGAATAAAAATTTATATCAGTAATAAGACCTCTCTATATATATCTCTCTACCCCCAACACACTTACAGTTTACTAAATTTTGATATCATGAACAAAAGTTAAGTAATGTAATTTGAATTTCTGTAGATCAGAGAGGAGACAGATACGAAAATTGACCTACCATCTGAAGGAAGTGACAGTGATGTCATTGTTATTACTGGACACAAGGCACAGGTGGAGCAGGCTCGCGAAAAGATCCTGGCCATTCAAAATGAACTTGTAAGTAATCCAGTGTTGAGTAATGGATACGTTAAAGATTACAATTAGTCATTTATGTTCTAAGCACATATTGGTCAAACTTGTAGTACTTAAAACTTATTGGCCTGGTTTGAAACTGCACCAGCCTGACGTGAACATTTCTTTTTTTCTCTCTGAAGTGAGCTTTATTCTAATTCTGTTTTAGTTTCATCTTTTTCCATATATTGCAACGTGTGAAAAAAAGAATTTCAGCTCTATTTTGAAACAAGAGTGATCAATTATCACCAGTTCAGTGTGTTAGGAAATCAGTGGAAAAATGAAATGACTTTGTCAGAATTTTGAGACATCATAGTATTGCATCAATTTGTTTGCATCTAAACCACGTCATCAGGAAATGCTTTGTGTCAATTGTACCTTTTATCATATTAGAATTGCAAGCACACAAAAAGAACAGCACCACATAAAAAAGCATTGTCATCAAAAAACTGTTTAATTCTTTGAACAACTCGGCACAAATCCAAAAGTAACTTCTGTTTTGGCTTTAGGCCCTTCAGTTTAAACAAGATTTGATGAAAATGAGGTCTTTGTGTTATGTGTAGCAGTTTAAATCTTTCGAGGTTTTCTGTTCATTCACTAATCAAAGCTTGCACCTGGGTATTCGCTTCCTTTCCCATGTAGGTTAGCAACTGAGGGCATTCTTAATGTTTTAAATATATTTGAGCCACTATTGCAGACTATACGAGACCCTTAACTGTTAGACCCTATAATCACATGTAAAGTGCATAGAACAGTAATGAATGAGTGCTATATAAATGTTAATTATTGTTATTCCCATCCTACCCTGCCCCAGTGCTGAACTCGTTGAAAAATTGATGTACTAGTTAATTCTAACAAGAAGGGCATTACTAGCTGTGGAAGTTTGACTTGAAACTCTGCAACTGCATTCTGCTAATGGCACAGCCAGAGGTCCCACACTTGTTTTTTTGGTGACTGTGGTTTAAAGTTACCTGCATTAGAAGGTTAGCCAGCACTGGAAATAAGGCCTTTAATTATATAAAGAAGAGTGTCTTATAAGGTTTTCTACCACTTAGAAATGCCTTATCTAAACACACGTAAAAATACGATAGTTTTACGTGTGTAAATATCACTTTTCAGCCAATCAGTAACCTTGATTTTCCAAAAATTTTCAAAACACGCAAAATTACTTAAAAAACAGTTTTAAAGTACTTCCGAAAATTTCTGAAGATTTTCCGAACAACTCCAAAGATTTCCGAACATTTTCCAAAGATTTTCAAAAACTCATAAATGCATAAGAAACGGTTTTAAACATTTCTGAAGCTTTCCGTAGATTTCCGAAAACTGTTGGATAGTTCCAATGATTTCTGAAGCTTTTTCAAATACGTAGGCATGGGATAAATTATGCAATGCTTTCTCGGGATAAATGTTTGTATAATAAACAGAGTAATACACGCAAACAAGTGAGATGTTCAGTTTGAACACAAGAAAATAATTTCCATATCTCCGCGCACTTATGTATTATTCTCTCTGTCTTTTACAGTGTATGGCTGTGAAACTAGGCTGCACACATGTAGTTGTAGAGTTTCATACAGTTTTGATTTATTTAAGAGTTGTGTCATTTGTTTTTAGTTTTGTATCTTGCTCCTCTCACCATATAAATTATTATTCCCACAAAACCAGGCCAACGTTACCCAGCTGGAAATCTCGGTTCCTCACAAACTGCACACCTCTATTATTGGTGCAAAGGGTCGCCTCATTCGTTCCATCATGGAAGAATGTGGTGGGGTGAGCATCAAGTTCCCGGCTGAGGGAAGCAACAGTGACAAAATCATCATTCGTGGCCCAAAGGATGACGCTGACAAGGCTAAGAAACAACTGTTGCAGTTAGCAAATGAAAAGGTACTTGTAATGATGTCAGAATCATTCTTGAGTTTATTTTATTTTATTTTATTAAACTTCGCCTTCTGAATAAATCACTACAAATGGTTACGACGTAAACAAAAAATTTACAACCACTGGGTAAGGCAGGGTGTCCACAACAGCTGACGCCAATTACTGTGGGCCCAAGATTAACAAAGTTCTAAACACTCAAAAAAATTGTAAAATATAGTAAACTAAAAACAACACGAAATAAACTCTGAAAGGTTGCGTGGCTTATTACATTTTAAGCAGACAGATTTCCAGGTTCTAGGGTCTTCAATATCGAAGCGCGAGGTAAGTGCATCTTTGTAGTATGAGAAAAGCAGAGAAAATGAGTGATTTATTAATGCAACTCCTTGCTTACATTTCTGCCTCAGCATATCTGCTCTGTTTTCTAATTGGGGCTCACAAGCATCAGTTCTTAGTCTTACCAAGATTTTCATTGCTATATGAACTTTTAACAGCAATCAGTTGACAGTCTGCGCAGGTTTTAAATTAAAGGACACTAAGAGCAAACCCATTCGTGATTTGAGTAAAAAGTGTAGTTTATTTTTAAATTAACACCTTTTATTTGGTTGTTTATTCACTGTTTGTACAGAAGTTTGATAGCAAATTGATCAAGGCTGGTGGCAACTTAAAGTTCTTGACCACACAAGCTTCAAGTCAATCAAAAATTGAGCTCCTACAAAGGTTTTAGTGTGACAATATTGGCAGCTTTGATTTTGTGAGTGGGCTGGATTTGTTAGAGCTCAAAAATGATAAAAATACAGAAAAGCAATGGCTTAGTACTCACCAAAAGATTGGGTAAATGAACTGCGAAAAACTTCAAAATAAAAGAAACGCATTCACAATAACTTGGCTGCTAGCATCGGATCTTTTAAAGATTGAGTTGATAATAAATGTTTTCCAAACTGGGTGTAAAAATAAGAGGTTGACACAAAATATATAACATTTTAAAAATACTCCTTTTTTGGGTGGCCAAACTAGCCTTCTTGAGGTAATGCACCAAATCCAGCAAAGATCGATGTTGAACAGGAGTTTCTTGTGAAATGGTTGCTCAGCCGAAATCACATGATTAATTGATGCATGAATTAACTCATTCATTGTGCATGCATGCATTAATGAGTTGAAAAAGGATTTGTAGTTATTTTTTCATAAATCTTGTTCTTAGCTCCAGACAACATTTCTCCACAAGTATTTTGAAGTATCTCTTATTCTACAGGAACTGGCTAGTTTTAGTGTAGAACTTCGAGCAAAGCCTGAACACCATCGGTTTTTAATTGGTCGTGGTGGAACCAACATCCGCAAGGTACGGGAGAAGACTGGTGCCCGGATTGTGTTTCCATCTACTAAGGATGAAGACAAGGAGCTGATCACCATTATTGGCAAGAAGGAGGCAGTAGAGGCTGCCAAACAAGATCTTATGAAGGCCATCAAAGAACTGGTAAATGATATAAAATGCCACCCTTAAACAGCAGTAGGTCTTTGGTGGGAAAAGGGCTTGGTACACAACATTTGCTACTTTTTTATGGGGGGAGGGAGGGTTAAGATAAAGATAAAGATAAGACCTATTAATGACAACTCCCCAGAAGGGGCTTTTCGGTGTCATTCACAAATACAACGCACTAAGAATCCCAACTGGCAGGAGGCAGACCAGTTGGCTATTTACAAAGTGTGGTGGATTTAACTCCGGGATTTACCCAAAGACAAATCCAACTAGTGGTCAGAGCGAGACTTGAACCCGGGTCAGCCGCATTCAAGTCTAATGCCTTGACCACTAGGCCACGCTTGCCTTCCTTAAAAATAAAATTAATGTTAGTTTATTGCTGTTTCTCAACCAAAACTGTTGCAACATGATTATCAAATAACCCCTAAATCCTAAATCCTTCGCAAATATAGGCCCCCCGAATATAAGTTCTTTATAGTTGCAGGATTTGCATTCGCATTGAAAGGGCTTGAATCTCAAAATAAAAATTCAAGGCCTTGAAAGTCCTTGAAAATTGCAGTCAGTGCAGGAAAGTCCTTGAAATTTGTAGGTAATTTCATCCAACTTAGATTCTAGAGTGCCTTATATGAAAATATATGCTACTGGCAGAAACGTAGCAACACGTAACAGTAAAAGAACAAATGAAAACGATTAATCCTTTGTTTTTGCATTGCGCGGAAACCTTGAAAAATGGAAAATATGCCCTTGAAAGTCCTTGAAGAGCCCTTGAAGTTTTAGTCCAAAAACGAAATGTTAAGGTATCTGTGGTATTGGGGCTGTGAGCTTGCATGCTGATGCTTTGGCTTATATACATACATACTTTTCACACATCCCTAAGAGGGCTTTTCAGTGAATATACTACCAACTCTCTTACTTGAGATTGCTCTTCTGGGCAAACCTGAGTGCTCGTGTGCCTCAACATTTTGGTTTCTAAAGCTCAAAGTGCCTTACCGAAAAGCATTGGCTTTCTGTGATTTATCATACTGTTTGCATATGTTGCAGTACATCACATTTAATTCATTGTCAAACATTAACAAAGACCTATTTGTTTTCCAGTTTTCTTGAAATTTGTAAACCTTTCTCTTAATTGAACTAGTTTCTATGCTTTCATCACTCATGGCCGTGCTAGTCATTGAGCTTACAATTTCACTTCCATCTCTCATTTTCTCTGATGGCGAAGTCTCGTTGTGTTTTGTTGATTCTTTATCAGCCAACCAATTGTACAACTTCGTTTGTGATCCATTATCAGATCTTGGACCTTTTTTCGGTGGCATGATTAACTAATATTTATAACTTTTAGCACTGAGTGGAGTAATAACGTTTCTCCCAACAAAAAACTGCTGGTGCTCAAGTAATTTGTATTACTGAGAGCTACATGCACAATCGTGCACCCAGCGGAAAAGGCTATATGTACAGCATACATGCATAGTGCAGGTGTGCACCCGAGAATTTCAACCCTGTTATTACTGCAAACCATATGTCTTTAGAAAACCGAAATATACTGTACGTCAAAAATCAAATTACCGAAAAACTGAGGGAAAAAGCTCCAAAACTGCAATACCACAATGTTCCCCTCTTCTGCAGATGAAGAAGGTTTGAAGTGCAGACTTTATGACAGTGGTTGTCAATGTTAATTTTTTTAGTTATCGCTATTTGAAAAGCATATACAAAACTTACATAAACTCCTTTAAAAATAATTTGGGGCATTGCATACAAAATTTAATAAGAAAGTACACGCTTTTTCTGCAAATTTCATTTTTACTGAAGATAAACTTTTTTTACTCTGCACAAGGGCAGAGTCAAAAAATGCATCGAGTTTATTTTTCGTCGGGTTACATTTGTGCAACCTCGTTCCCAGGCTTATTGCACTTGCGCACGCAAGGATTTCTGTATGTAGGAGGCAGAATTCCAAGATGGCGGACCAAATTTCAGTCTACACGAGGAGACCGATTCTGCTAAGTTTCTCCTATT
>JAOCPT020509659.1:0-12104 GCA_026546935.2 Palythoa grandiflora
AGCCGGTGCTTATCTCCGGTTTCTGTGGTGTTAAGCGGATGAGAGTCATTGACTCCCCCTGGACGGGACACTAATCCATTGCAGGTTAGCCCCCAGCAAAAGCTGGTAATCATTTTACCGACCTCGGGAGGATGGAAGCTGAGTCAACTTTAGCGGAAAAGAAGGTCACACAAATGTTCAACACTCGGCTGAGCCGGGTGTAGAACCTGGTACCTTGTGGTTAGAAGGCAGAGATCTTACACCACAGCGCCAACCACGCCGCCGTCGACTTAAGCGATATACCGATATAGGTTATCTGTTGTAAGTAAATAAAACTCTCGCGAATAGCCTAAAGCTGTAAAAACGCTGTCTCATAAATAATTCTTGTTTAATTACTGACTCTAGATTAGAGGGAGTCAGGTTGGCGTAGCGGTCATCACTCACACCTCCCACTTTTACAACCCGGGATTGACTCCCGGGCTCCGCACGTTGGCTGAGATTTTTCAATCTCAATCCGATTCAAAATATAAGCCCTACGATTCTTTTGAACTACCTTCCATCCCGGAGATCATTCTGTAAGTTAGTTGCTGTACCAATATTACAATTATAGCATATTTATGTGCATGTACTATCC
This sequence comes from Palythoa grandiflora, assembly GCA_026546935.2. Lineage (NCBI taxonomy): Eukaryota > Metazoa > Cnidaria > Anthozoa > Zoantharia > Sphenopidae > Palythoa > Palythoa grandiflora. Next base: position 614 of record JAOCPT020509659.1, read on the forward strand.
CGGGGGGGAAGGGTACTTCCAAAAAAAATTGGGTAGGGGTGTGCGGCCCGCCTCCCAAAACCCTTACCCTAATTATGACCAAAATAGTCGATTTTCCCTATCCTCTATTTATGATATGACCGAAAGAAGAAAGAAATAACTTCTAAAAACATGATTTTAAGGCAAGAGTACAGAAATTAATAACTGAGGCAAATAGCTAAAAATAATACCCTATTTATGACCAGAATGGCTGAAAAACCACAAATGGCTAAAATCGATACCCTACTTATGAACAAAACAGCTGAAAATCCACACCTTTTGGGGCCGCACATACCTATATAGCCCATATGAGGGAGTACCCCCCGCGTACACTATATACGTATACCAACATTTGTTTAGCTCGTCTATGTAATCTGCTTGATGGTTATTTATAAATGAAGAAATAAATTGAAATTGAAAATTGATTCCGAGGGTTTTTCTCCGGGTACTCCGGTTTGCCTCCCTCAGCAAAATCGATTCCCAGCTTATTACATCTGGCTGTGGTGCTGTGCTCCGAAGTCATGCATACATGATCGTGTTCTGGGGCCCGAGCGCCTAGACGGCAGCACATCTCCTTCAGTTCGACCTCGTTGAGCTGCGTTCTTGGCAATTTAGTCTCTGGCTGCGAGATTGGGCGATTAGCAAGCTACCACTTTACCCTTTAGAGTCAAGCAACTCACATTACTTATTACAGCAATCTTCGTCACTGAATCTAGGATGTCAAACCAGATTCCAATATCTTGCGCTCGGTCAGCAATCGGCCGGCGAACTTCACAAACGAACTTGTCCGAGTCGATACGAATCTCGAATACGTTGTTCGCCAACGCAAAAAATGGAGCGAGAGGAAACGCAGCAACAAAAATGGTGATGAATCCAAACTGTAGAACTAGGAAAACAAAATAAAAGAAAGGTTGAGAAGTGCGATGATTTTACAAACTTACAATAAATTATATAAAGAATCAAATTTAAGAACTTTAATTTCACCTAAAGTAGAGCTGGCTAATAAACACGAAGCCGCACAGTTTTGGGATAAATTACCAGTTCGGAACTCAGAAACTACAATAATTATACTGATATTACTTCAAAGGTCAAAACATACCTGTAGCTTAACAGAAAAGACAATTTTAATGATATTTTTCTGTTTTTCTCTGCATTCTATATTATAAAGTGATATTTTAATTCTAAACACACATAAGACGAAAATATAATAAAACAATGTGGACACGCAATCCAACTCAAGATTTGCAAAACGATTTCTTTTTAACTCTTTAAGCTCCAAACACGACACTGAGTGACGTGTTGGTAAATTCTCCCAACTGAGCTCCATACTTTCTATATAAGCAGTTTGGGAGAATATGGCTTTTCAATATCCTTTTGATTAATTCTCTATTTCTCATTACCAGTTATATCATTTTATTTGAGTTATGTAAAAGGAAGCAAGATTTTGAAAACCTGCCTGGGTATGAAAAGGTTAACTCCGCTAAAGAAAGAACACAAATCTACAGTTGCTGGATCAAACAAACACAACACAACCACGTTAAACAGACTTACTCATTTCCAGATACTCCTGGAAAAGTCCTTCGTTTTCAACTAACTCGTAGTCTTCTTCCCATCGCGGCTTTGGTCCATCTTTCTTGACACCACGTTTTTTCCTTTTAACCCATTGTTTGACCAGTCTACAATGAGGATGAACGTACGTGTAAAATATCAACAAGTTTAATTTTTTTAATCGTATTGTCCTTGTAAATAAATCTGAAGCAAAATATATCACAGATATTCTGCATTACTTTTAAATACTCACGTAAAAAAAAGAACAGCTAAATTATTTTACGATTCCTCGGTTGCTCATTGAAATAGTTTCTGTTGTGTTAAGGTTACCTTCAGGCCTGTTTTGTGTCAAAACGATACAGCGCATCTGTTGTATACCGTGGATACTTTATTTCTTCACCTATATTTTGAACTATACTAAAAATAAACTTTTAGATTTTTTTGGTTCTCTAAAAACAAGCAACAAAGTCACCTTTCGAAAATTACTAGTCCATGTGATTATGATGATTAATGATTTGATGAATCCGCTAGTTTCTTTCCCCCAAATGCGTCGTGTCTACAATTGTTTTTGAGAAACCTTTTTTCAAAGCAGTTTTTGCACAGTCTATAGACTTTTTTAATATGAAAATCCTGAGTTCTTTTTTTTTTATAAAAACCAGGAATTTGATCTCCCAATAAATGTGTTCTGAGCATGTGATGACCTGGAAGGAAGATTGGCCTCCACACGGGGGAAAAAAGGCTCTAATCCCAGCTGAAACTTTTAGTACAGTTTGTTCCCAACGCCGGGGGAGGGGAGGATACTCGCTTGTCGTATTTTTAGGGGTCAGAATTAGCTCTTCGGTAATTTTTAGAGGTTCTCAGAGAAAACTTAAATGTTATTTTATAAAAACGGTATTTTCAGATGAACAAAACAAAACGAGCAAATCTTATTTCCTCGATTTTCTCCTGCCTTCATTAAAATCTTTGCAAGGAGGTATTTTTTAGGGTCTAAAGTTTTCACACGTTGGTATTTTAGGGTATTTTTTACATTTGTCAACAAGCACTCCTATTCTTTTCACCCCGAACAAGATAGGTATTTTTCGTGATCGCGCAACGAAATCCATCGACAACATAAACTTAACAGCGGATTTAAATTATCATACATTCTATCTATTTTGTTTAATCTGGTCAAAGGGTAACATACGTACGGTATAGCTATTTCCTGCACGTTGTTGATCATTTGTTTGCCAACCATAATGATTACCAGTTGTTGGGCCAACTCCATGAGGCAGCCGCCTGGACTGCACTGCAATCAGAACATTCACACATTTTAGCCCTTTAACACTGATACTTTCAGGTGTTATCGAGTATTATATAATAACCCAAGTTATTCTCTTATTTTGATTAGTTCTCGCCTATGATATATTAGAGGACAGACGCACGATTGGCGTCACCATTACAAAGTTTTTAATTTTTTATTATATAAAACAAATAGATTCCGTGTTTTTGTGTGTTTGTTCAGTAATCGGATCATAGAGGATGTCAAACTTTGGTAAGAACATCAGTAAGCTCTCGCCTCATGTGCCACTTTGTTGTTCTTACCACATTTTGACGTCATCTACGATTTATTACTGAACAAATGCACGCCAACATGGAATCTATTTGTTAAATTGCTATTATTCTTTTTGCACAAGTAATTATTGTGGTCAGCATTTTCTGGATGAAAATACACCGGAACGAGGCTATAGAGCTACTGTAATTGGCCCGACAGCCTTGTTTCCATGTATTTTCATGCAGAAACCGCTGTACAATAATAACGACTTGCGGAACAGTCTTCAGTGAACAGAAAATATTGTACCAAAGAAATCTCAATTACACATGTATTGTATTTGTATACACTAACTCATTTCCTGTTATAAGACCAAAACCGGTTTCCACTGAGAAAGGATGTCAAAATTTACAGACGTCATAAAAACAAAAGCAGCATTTTGTTGTTGATTACCATATTTTGCAAGTAATTTATGGAGACTTCTGGGTTAGTTGACAGTTTGACATAAAATAGAAGGAAATATAATGCGAATAGGGAGACCATTATAGTTAAAAAGAGCGCGGGATTTAAATACTAAAATTATTTAAATAACAATAGCTCGCGGCTAGCTTTCAGGCCCTTGTTGAGCGAGGCCTCTTTGTTCTTGATGTAATAAGCTTCTTTGAATTAAAGTACATTCAAATTGGAATCTGTGTCAATTACACGAGTATATTCCCTGACTGTGTAAACGGCCTGAAGATGATTTGATTTAAACCGAATTATTGCTAACCCAGTGAAAATCATTATCATGGTCTCCCTATTCGGATTATCTTTCCTTTTTTATGAAAACTTGAAAATCAAGTTTTCATGTATTTGTGTCATTACAAACGATCGCTTTAAATAGTGTATTGAACACATGTAGGAAGAAGTGTGGAATATGATGTAAATCGTCTTGGTACAAGATTTTTGTCCACTTGTTACTCAGACTGCTGATATCATTCTGACCGAGAAAGTATAAAACAGCTAGAACAACAGAATAAAGAGTATATACTATTATTAACAAAATGCTTATTTTTAAAGGAACACAAGCGAAACTACTCTTATATCGTTTGCAGTTTCGTTACGGTAAAAAAACAGAAGCATAGTAACGACTGAAGAGAAATGCCTTCCACTCTCGAGAATAAGTTTCTACAGATTTAGTCTCAGGTACTGACTATTTGATTCAGTATTTTGGCAAAAAGAGCTGTCAGAACTTCCCCTTGCTTGCAGCTGCAGTGCCTTTACTTACGACGACATAACACTTCGTTCCATTTTCTTGGAGGTTAAATTTTGAAAACACGTAAGAGCGCTTACGCTTCGTTTTAGTTACATCACTGTACTGGCGGCCAATAAAGAGCAAATAATATTTCATTTTCATTTTGATGGAGCTTCTCAGACTTGAACTCACGTTAAACGAGCTAAACTAGTTCTCTATCATTAAAGTTGATTAATCTTTCGTTATAAAATTATTAGTGGGGATTAAACCAACAGAGAGATGTTAAATGTTATCGAAACAAGCTCGCGGCGTACCTCCTCCTGTCGCAGACCAAACAATCTTCGATAATGCCCGGGATATCCTACAAGCCTGAAGTAAAACGCACAATATTAGAAACAGTTTGAGTAGGGATAAAGGTGTTAACCAGATCAAGACTAGATTAGTGCTTAGCAAAACGCTAACTAAACCTAGGTAACTCTTGCCAGTTTGTTCTAGTTGTTCTTGGGTGCTTACCATTTAGCTCAAAATCCAGGAAAGTTCGGTCGGAAACCAAATGGTTCAGTCCGACCCGATCAAAAAATGACCGAAAAAAGTGGACCACCTCGAGAGGTGTTCCTCGTTTTCAGTCTCACAATTATCGAGCAATTCGTTCGAGAGCAATGGAAGAAAGCAATCTGCCATCTTTACCACTGATATGACGATCGCACTTGGGTACCATTTCACAGAAACGGAAAACCGCTTACCATTAAAGAGGCTATAATGCCCGGTTGGACCAGCCGTTTTTTTGTGCAAATGGTTAACACCCCTTTTGTTCGCGGATTTAAATCACAATTATCGCATTATGATCAAATGGTTTTTTCAAACTCTTGCGTTTTGTTGAAATTTCAACTTTCCTTTCATCTCAAATGTCCTTCCCCTTTGTCTGGGTCTAGGATTAAACCCAGGATTTGCGAGTAGAAGTCAAAATGTCCTTCTCCTATGGCTGGATCAGAAAATTATCCTAGGATTTGTGGGTGGAAATCGTAATGTCGTTCCCCTTTGACTGGATCAGGGAATAAACCTAGGATTTGTGCATAGAAGTCGCAATGTCCTTCCTCTTTGGCTAGGTTAGGGAATAAACCTAGGATTTGTTGATAGAAGTCCTTATGTCCTTCCCCTTTGGCTGGATCAAGGAATAAACCTAGGATTTGTGAGTGGAAGTCACAATGTCCTTCCTCTTTGGCTATGTAAGAGATTAAACCAAGTATTTGTGGGTGGAAGTCGTAATGTCCTTCCTCTTTGGCTGGATCAGGGAATGAACCTATGATTTGTGGATGGAAGTCACAATGTCCTTCCCCTTGGGCTGGATCAGAGAATAAACCTACGATTTGTGGATGGAAGTCGTAATATCCTTCCCTTTTGGCTGGGTTAGGGAATAAACCTGGGATTTATGGATGGAAGTCGTAATGTCCTTAACCTTTGGCTGGATCAGGGAATAACCCTAGGATTCGTGGATGGAAGTTGTAATATCCTTACCCCTTGGCTGGGTCAGAGAATAAACCTAGGGTTTGTGTTTGGAAGTCATAAATCTTAGTGAAGGACTGACTTGCTTAAAACCCGTTACAATAAATACATTTTAAGCCTATCTTCTTTGAATATCTAAATAGCACTACATGGCATTCTGATTACTTACTTTCCCTTGAAGAAGGCAACGTAAAAAATTGAAGAGTAGAAATTGACAAACTGAAACACAAAGACCTTGAAGGTCAACTGATCTTCGTACTCAGTCTGCGTCCTATGCATTTCTGTAGAACAAAATAATCAAGGATTAACGTTGCTTTTCTGCGGCAAGTTGCTCGGTGTTTGCTTTCAAAGATATGCGTTATGCATTACTTGAGTCCTGTTAATTTTGTTGTATATGAAACTTTGTATTTATCAATTACACTTATCTTATAGAGAAAACGATTTCGAACACCTTGTGCTTCGTCCCTATAGCGGTTTCCGTTTGAATTTTGACTTTGCTTTTGTGTTTGAAAACTACAAAGTGGTTGGAAAAAGTATTGCAGCAAAGAACGAAGGTAACCGGAAATGATTCAGGCTTGAGCGGTTGAACAAAAGAACTGTACAGACACTTACCCCAGTGTGTTAGCGCCAGTGCAACTTTTTCGTAGACCTAGAATAAGAAAGTTTGTAACAATTGTAATATTTCACAACACACTTACTGAAAAAAGGGAAAGGTTCCTTTATTTAACGTCGGTAGTTCCTTCAGTTCATAGAACTGTTATCACCGGAAGCCGACGGTGTGCCCTTTACCCCCTCCCTCCGTCAGTGCTCCGTTTTACGGGTATTTCAAGCTACAGCTACACAGATCAGAGGAAAGTCGGAACAGACATTGGAGGGGCTGAGAATCGAACTGGGGACCTCCAACACAGAAGGCAGCGCACTTACCAACTGTGCTACACGCCTGCCCCTAGACGCACTAATAGCAAAAAATCATAGAGCACACAGTTTCACAATACAACCAAGTTGCTACTTGTTTCGTTTTATTTTTGAATATGTACACCTTTGTGTATGAAAGTAAATAAATGTTCGTTGACAATTCTTAAATCTCTGTGGTTTGATTGAAGGACCACTCAATGAAATCATGCTGTATTAACCTTCTAACGTCCAAGCTTTTTATCGTAACAAAGTAACCCAAGGGAGGTTGTTCCAGTAAAGCTTTGGCAACTAAAATAAGCAGGAACAAAGCTCGACTACTGTAGTTTCAAAAACTAATAATCATGTGTCAGTTAATTGTTTTCCATGGTACATTATTATCAGTTGATGACTTCATTTTGCGAAATTTTGAAAATGTTCTACTTATCACAGAATGGGGTTGCGACTTTTTAAACGAAATTAGCGTTTTCTTTTTGGATTCGCTGGTCCAAATGTCCATATTTGGACTTCCAGAGCGATGCCTCTATTCATGTCAGAACAAAGGACCACGTGGCGTGGCGTGGCTTTCGTATAAGGTGATCTAAAATACACAACTTACCAAGAATATATATTCTTGGTAAGTTGTGTATTTTAGATCACTTTTTATGACAATACTGGCATGAAAGTCAAAAATTATATGTTTTGAAAAATGCTTTTAATATTTTCTGTTTTTCTGGGAATTCTTTTTATTTTCAAAAGCTGTTAAAAAAATGTACTTAGGGTACAAACACGTAACCTTGTCAAAATACGTGGTTACTCCTAACAAACAGCTATTGAAAATTTGGCGGACAACACTAAATCACTTTGGAGGAAAAACATAAAAACGGAGGGGGGGGGGGGATCCATTTGACCCATCCCCCCTCCTCCTTCTTTGACATTTGAAGGCTAAGCAAATGTTATTCATATCGTCTGTGTTTGATTTATAGATTTTTGTGCAGTCCCAACGTAAATAAGCGATAACATTTTGGATTCTGTTATAAAATATACTATGCTAATGTAAGTTACCAGCTAAAAACAGTTCAACTGAACTCATCACAAGAAATCTTCATTATACTTAGTTAAACCCGGGCATTTATTCCACAATTTATGTTGCATACATTGTGTCTGTGTCATTGTGAAGATATTATGGAAAAAGAAAGCAAGCCTGCGTATTATAAAAGGACGGGAATTTGTAAGTACACGAATGAAATGCTTAGGAGAAATGCGGGCCTATAAAGCACGCTGCATAGCCAATCAGAAGGCGCGGTATATCTGCTTAGTTTATCATAGGGTTTAAGTTCTTACCCTGCTAAGGATCATAATGATACACAAGTTGACAAACGCTCCAGTTGCGTTAGCAATCTGCAGTGCGTATTTTCGTGTCCCTGGATTCTGTGCTAGAGGTCGATACACCAGTAACTTGTACACGATTACACCCACCATAAACACCAGCACGAGTGACACCTAGGTAAAAAGTGTTCTGTTTAGGCAAAACGATGGTTATCGGGTTGTGGTGAAAGGGTGGTGGCTAAAAGGTTACACATTTGGAGTGAGTTCTTATCTAGTTGGGCTAAAAGGCCTCTTGTGCCCATAAATAGTCGCCTGTTCTATCCCCTCGATCCAACCCGACTTTTGAAAAACCTTATTCTTTTAACATTTCCGCAGTTAAATTTACATGAAATGTGACGCTTACTGGTTTCATTGTCAAACTCCACTCTCAGTAAACACAATTAAAACAAACACAATGTTGTAATCACAACAAGGACACAATGACTTGCTAAAGCTGGGCCATTGAAGCTGTCAAAATGCCGCAACTAATTTTGGAATCCCTTCAGCAACTTATTGATCCAATAGACGGTCGTTAAAGTAAGGCTTTTCACTTGGGAATTGTAAGATAGTTCAGGGCCTTGTCCGAAATTTACGATAGAAAGATTTAGCTTTAACATACCATAGTGATCACAATTGCAATGCCAGAGATAATTCGAGGAGTTCTCTTGTCATCTGGAAAATGGGGCTCCAAAATTCCTGTCACTGGATTCCGTTCAACCGTTGGAGCTAATGCTGCAAATGTCGGCCGCGGTCGCTCCTAAGAAGAAGCACAAATTTAGCGATTTGTATCTTAATTGCTCACCGGTTGTACTGAAACATTTAGTCAATAGCACAAACGACATGTTGTAAGTATAATCAGCGACAAAATTAGGGTGTCAGTTTAGTTTAGCTATTTTTTTTCTCCCCGGTGGGGCATGAAGTGGCAACTCTGTTTCTCCGTCACCAGGTCTTGCTAACGCTCGTCCCTAGGCCCAAATCAAGTCTACCAAATGCGCTTGTTGCTCTGTTGTGCTTGATGTTCGTCTGGACACGTGCATTATTTCCTGTGCTTATTACATTCCTGAGGTAAGAAAATCATTAGGCGAGTTCTAGCGGCTCTACATCAATGTCGATTGAAATTGTTAGATCTGAGCATAGCTAGTAGAGTCGACAGACTTTCTTTGTTATATGTTTTGTTCTCCTTTTCCCTATTGAAATATGACGTTAACCATACACAAATAACAAATGGCTTTGGGATATAAATGAGCAAACCGCCAATAGATTAACGAGGCATCACACCTAGAACAAAAGATTATAACCGTGACGGTGCACACAACATGAAACAAAGAAACATTGAAATCTCCTTTGTAGTTTGTTAAACTTCATAACCAGTCCACTCTAACAACATTGGTCTGAGTTGACAAAATTTAGACTTCTTTTTGCGGACGTTGAGTATCGCTTTCATGTTAAGATTCTCTTATTTCTGCTGAAGTTGGGGGAAGTGTTGGAGAAAGGATGGAAATGTCATTAGCATAATCAAAGAGAACAGAAGTCCATCCACTTTATTTCCCGGGGGTGTTCAGAAATTTTTTGTCGTATCAGCCAGTCGATAATTTTGAGAAAAATTACAGGCCAAAGAATGCAGCGCTGACGCACACCGTATGCTTGACAGATATATCCCATAAACGTGGTGTCGGCTGTCGAATGCCTCTAAAAGTTAATGAAGTTGATGCAATGAGACGTCTTCCATTTGGGCGATTGTTCCAGATTGCGTAAAGTATCACTCCGGTCCATGCAACTTCTTTGTCTTCTTAAATCGGCCTGTTCTTCTTCGAGTGCGGGATCAATAACCTTGTCAATGCGCTTAAGCAATATCGCGCAAAATATTTTGCTAATGGTTAGGTGTAATGTGTTCGGAATATGTCTTGACCATGTGGTCAACAGGATCATGTGTACAAACGCTAAATAATTATTTTTGTTAGAACGTACCTCTTCTTCTTCGAATCCCAAGACGTCCCAGTGATACGCCAAGGTGATTTCTTTCCTCTTCCAGAATTCCAAGAAGAACACCGCTGTTGCGAGAAAGAAACACACGCTGCTCTTAGGGCATTACGGAGCATTTACGTAGCAGCAGCAATGGCAATGGCATTAATAGTCCAACAATAACAGTCGGAATGGCGAAGACAATATCAATGGCGGTGGCATTGGCAGTGGTAATGGCAAAGGCAAAACTAGTGGCAAAACTAGTAACAATAGCAAAAACAACAGCAGTAGCAATGGCAATAGCAATACCAATAACAATGGCAACGACAATGGCATTAGCAGAGGCAATAACAAAGACAATAGCATTGATAAAAGCAAAGGCAATGGTAGTGGCAGTGGCAATGGCAGTTCATTAGCGGGGCAATTGCAATGACAGTGGCATTAGCAGTGGCAATGGCAAACGCATGTGTGGCAATGAAATGCCAATAGCAATAGCAATAGCAGTGAAAGCTATGGCAATGGCGACGGTAAAGGTAATAACAATAGCAGTGGCCATAGCAATGGTGATGGTGATATCCATAGAAACAGCAACGGTAGTAGCAGTAATAACAAGAATGGTAAACTTACCCCAGAAGGAAACAAATACGGCGTACAAAACGGTGGCCGCGTTGTCAAACAAGTACGCAATCTGTCAATTATAAATTTATATGATATAAGCATCTCAGATGTTATCAAGATGCGTTTTAAAAAAGCAAGTTGGGTGAACAATAGATATTACTCTTTAGTTCGAGCATATCTTCAAGCCAGTTGGTTTTATGTCAGATCGAAGTATGTTTTAAGCCTAAAGTGCCCTATTTAGTGGCTGTGTCATTATCAGCACGTTTGTGCAACACAGTTATATGTTCTAAGCCGTCTACAAAAAGAAGCGAACCTGATGAAACTGATTTTTAGTTTACATTGGGCAGAACGTTTTAGTCTAGTTCGCGTTAGGGACGCTCTGACCGCAGGAGACGCCGTCTATAATAAAAATCACGTCTGCCTAACATGCCGGATATTCACATAAAATATCTCAGGCATAAATTATTTTAACTCTGCCTAATAATCCTTCTATAAAAAATAAAGAGAAAAAGAATGGTTAATATTTGTTTTTAGTCCGTTTCTGAAGTTTTATTGCTATTTGGTTTATTTTTGTAAAGCCTTTAAATTTTTTTTTCTTTAATATCTAGTTTGACACGTTTTTCTTTATTTTATGGTTTGTTTAAAAAAAAAAGAGAACTGGAAACTAGTCAGTTGTCGACGCAAACATTTGAAATATTTTGTTTTGAAGAACAGCCAAAGGGTTATTGTAATTGATTAATTAATGGTCCGAGTAAGAACTAGGGTACCTCCCATTGTTCTGCGGCATTTCGCTTTTCCCACACCAGAATGTTTAGATTTTC
>JAOCPT020509710.1:0-12104 GCA_026546935.2 Palythoa grandiflora
TACCTTCCGACATTTAAGATTTTCTCTGGGATAAAAAAAGACATCTGTGAAAGTAGGTGGAACGTTCATCTTCTGCTATCGTATTAACTCCAACACAGAAGTAGACAAATCGAGGAGGCCATTACTAGGAGCTTTCTTCTTTCCCTATTCATCTTGATCCAAACACAGTAGTAGACATAGCCAGGAGCCCAGCATTAGTAGTGTTCATATTTATCTATTGATTCAGACCCCAACACAGTAGTACAAAAGTCCAGGAGCCGATTACTAGGAGAGTTAGTTTACCCCTATTCATCTTCACCCTAACCCCGTAGTAGACATAGCCAGGAACCCAGCGTTCATCTTCCTCTATTCAATTTGACCTCAGCACAGTAGTAGAAAATTCCAGGAATTCGTTGCTAGGAATGTTTGTCTTTTCCTATTCATCTTGATCCCAAAACAGTAGTTTACAAAGACAGGAGCCCATTACTAAGCGGTTTATCTTTCCCTATTCACCTTGACCCCAGCGCACCAGAAGCCCACAACTATATAGGAACGTCCATTTACCCAATCACATTTTCAACTTGTATTCTCTCTACGCCATTAATCAGGAACGTGAATACACATTTAACACATTTTCCATATCCGCATTTGTAAGGATATCGATCAGTTTTGACAGCACGCTGGTCGTTTATAAAAGTGCCACAAAGTTTACGAAAGTTACTCAAGAATATAGTAAAAGATTCACTGAGGAAAGTTGAAGCAAAAGCTTATTCGACCGAAAACATCCAATTTGTATTTCTTAGAGAGGAAGGAAAGAAACGTCAGCAAATTCTCTCATATGATGATCGACCAGTTCTTGCAGCTTTTTGGGACAGATCTGTTTACGTCCTTTTTCTCTCACTTTGAAAATTTTCAGGTCAAATAAGGTTTTCTTTTTGGAAATTTCATTTCAATTTTCTACGGTAAATCATTTGTTATTCGTATTGTGTAACTTTTAATAACAGACAAGTTTATTCATGAACAACCGACGTGCTGTCAGAAGTAGGAAATCACGTGATCAATGTCTTCACTAATGAGGATATGAAAAAAAATATGTTACTCAGGTGCAGATGTATTAAATCTGGAGAATACGAGTAGCGTATTTTCCCGTAAAGCACTTGCGTCTATATAATGAAAAAATACATGTAAAGTCTTTTATATCCGTTTCGCACTCGAACTTGAATTTTTGTATTTTTACCCCTAGGACTTGCCACCACTCCACCGCCAACCACAGGTAAGATTTTGCTGTTGTTTATAATGATATCTCTGTTGTTTTAACGACGTTGTGTTACAACGTTACGACTTGAAGTTTTAATCTTATATAAAGTTTGGTTTAACATGCTCAGGATGTAATGCGCTGCGTGACAACCGCTCAGACATCAGCTTTAGTTACTCATTTGCTCCCGGTCAATATCCCTTTCCTTCTGAATCATTAACGCGTTGTTTCAATAAAAATATTGTGGTTAGGGTATGTTATTGCAAAACGTTACTTATTTGTGTTCGTTATTAAAACCAATGAAAGCAAAACATATTGACAATTTTTATGATCCCAAAAGCGTACATTAATAACGAACCCCTCCCCCCAAAGTACGTTTTGTGCTCTTGTGAAAACATCGAAGATTGCGAACGACACATTACAAGAACAGTCAGACAGACAGACAGACAGACAGATAGTTATGTTTCTTACTCCTAAAAGGAAAAAACACCAATGTACGTCCTTATAAGGTCTTTCCTTCTATATGGATGTGAAACATGAAATGCTAACCGTACCATGCAGAAGCCCTTGGAAGCAACAGAACTGTGGTTTAAATGTGGTTTAAAAAGGGTTTAATTCACGAGTTTTTCGTATATTACGTAATGACCAAGCAAGCCAGAGACCGTAGTTTATTTAAAAATATCTATATTAATGTCCGTAAAGGTTCCGTTTTTTAGGTACTTTATGTTTAATATTTTTTGTCCAAGCTTATATTTTCCGGTGTTTTACCTAATCAAATGTTTTTTTTTTCTAATTGCAGCGACTCCAACACCTACGACAGTAAAGTTAACACCTACCGCCAGTGAGTACTTTTGATGGTTGGTTCTGTTAAATTTGGTTTTTTGTTTTAAGTTTAAAGTGCCACTACGTATTCGCTAGTTTTCTCTCTAAAGTAAAATCTCTTCAATTCTTATCGCAATGTATTGACGGAAAGTGTGGGTGTTTTGCGTTTAAAACTACTATTTTAGCGTCCACCATTAAACCACCACTTTTCTGCTGCCTGGTTACAAATTTCCAAGGATGTCGGGCTTAATACTAGAAGCCTGAAGGAGGACAGAGGAGGGGGGATCGAACGGACCCTTCCCCCCATCGATCTTTTTTGGCCTCAAATCTGAGCGCCTCGTCCAATTACCAAACACTTTGGCACAACTGTTCCTTGATATTGAATACATGTTTTGACACTAATGATGACGTCATCACAGGAAGTCACGAAAGTTGGGTTTTTTAAAACTCTTGTAGATAGATTTCCAAAACTTGAAAAATAATTGTCATTTTTTCCAGTATTTTACATTTTTATCACATGAAATGGTATTTCCTTTCCATTTCCTATAATTTATCTCGATTTTAGACAAAATGTTGAAAATCGAAAATTAATATAAGATGGCGGCCATTTTGCATTTTTGTCACTGGCAACCATTGTAGCAAAAGAATTCTCACGTGATTAGTATTAAATGAAAGTTCGAAGTCCAATTAACATTCATGCCAAATCTCAAGTTGATCGGACCACGCATAACAAAAATATTGGGGAGGGGTCCAACGGAATCCCCTTCCCCCCTTCTTGAGGCTATATGTTTGGCTAAAAGGCTTGAGGCTTGAAGGGTTAAAGAGATAAAACTAACAAGATATTCTCAATTGATTTAGCGCCATTGAGGGATTTAGACGTAGCGGTTCTGTTTGACTGGTCCTCAAGTTTCCGTGATGTTTATTGGAACTACATCTTGAACTATGTGAGAGGATTTGTGGACAGGCTCAGAATATCACCTGATCCAAGAGGAACTCACGTATCCATGATTGGATACTCGTCTTCTCCACAAGTTGTGTTCAATTTCAAAGCTCCTCAAAACATGGCTTATGTCAGACAACGTCTCAGCAGCGTGACCCGTCAAACAGGTTACAGAAGACCCGATAGAGCTCTAGATCTTGCAAGGACAGATCTCTTTACTACAAGTGGTGGTGTAAGAACTAATTCAAGAAGGGTAAGTTTGACTTTGGTAGACAGGTAAGAGTCCATTGTAGTTTTGGAATTCTTCCCAAGAGAGTTGTGTCATAAAACACAATCAATCAATTTTATTATAGACATGTTATTTTCACATTTAGAGTGACACAACAAAATGTTTGATTTATTGGAAAAAGGAATTAATTGTCAAGTTTGTCACGTCTATATTTGTAAAACTGCCACCTTTTACAGATATAGCCCCTAAAATGACAAAGAAATTACTTTTTAAATCTAAGCAATTTTACAAAGAAAGGTATAGTGAAAGGACATTGCATGCCCGTCGAACCTTTATTGTAAACACATACATTTTCTTGCAAAAATTCCACAAAAATATTTAGCTTCAAATATTCATATCTACGCCCATTTTAGGTCACTCTCATTGTAACTTTACACCTTTACTATTATTGGTGTGTCAAATTAGATAATGAATTCGGTTTTACGAAAAATGTCACGTTGGCGTGAAAAGAGTCTGTTTAAAAGGAACACTAATCCATCGCAGGTTAGCCTCCAGCAGAAGCTGGTACTCATTTTACCGACCTCGGGACGATGGAAAGATGAGTCAACTTTGGCGGAAAAGAAGGTCACACAAATTTTCAACTCTCGGCTGAGTCGAGGCTTGAACCCGGAACCCGGCAGAGATCTTACCACTGCGCCACCACGATGCCATCATCAGAAACGCCGCTGAAATTCTAAATGCAACAAAAACCATACGTAAATTATTTCACGTGTAGTGTAACAAACTATATATCAGAATTTCTTAGATATTCATTTTATTATATTTTCAATAGTAAAGGGAAAGTATATTGCGTTTATCTGGTCACCTTCAAGCCGGTGAAAGATATCTCTGTGATCTGTATTTTCGTAAATAGCCGTTTGAGAAAAACAAGCGGTTGATAAAATAATACGCGGTTGAATGGAACGGTTATCAATTGATGCCGTTTTGTATTGATTTAACGCAATGATGGCTTCCCTCATAAACATAACTAGCGTGGTAGTCAAGATTGAGTAAAAGTCACAAGGCACCTGTCATATGTTTGTGAGTTAGTACAGATTGTGAACAATATAGAATTAGTGTCTGTTACATGTATCTGCAAACACACAGGCTTTCATACTTAGTCCGAACATACGTCAGGACGAGAAAGACATCAGAATGTAGAAAGTTCGCACTGAGTACGAATAGCCATGTAATACGACGAACCAAGGAAGAATAAAAACGGTGCCGTTCCCGTGTGCCAAAGTGGAGTTCATTCTCCATAGAGCTATTCTCCTTCATTACAGTAGCCAAAAGAGTTTTGCAGCTGTTGAAATAAGGATGATAATGATGATGATGATGATGATGATGATAATGTCGATCCGTATTAAAACAAGACAAAGTACTTATTGGATGTTGACTTTACACCTACTAAATCATCACATGCTTAAAAGCAAAACCTTTTATTCTTCAGCTCAGTAGCTTTTTTAAACTATAAATTGGTCTTAAACGGGAACAGCGGGCGAAGTTCGAGAAACGGGTTCAGGAAAAAATCATTTGTTGCAACTTTCTGTACAGTTTTTTTGTTCTTGACCAAAAAGCTGATTCTAAAATATTGAAGGCCTTGGAATTTGATGAAAAAACCAAAACCACTGCCATGTATGTAACTGTAGATCTTCTTATCAATTATTTTAAATTCGTGCTGGACCCTATTCCTAAAACTTTGTTCTCGATCAGGTTCTATTTATCATCATTGGACCAACGGACGATAGCCAACCTTATGTTACCTTTGCTTCTTCGTCTCAAGCTTTAAAACAAGCTGGAGTTGCTCAGTACGTGTTGAACCTGGGAGACTACATTGACACACGAGAGAGTAAAGACATCACCTACAACAGCAGGAGGATTTACTATTCACCATACAACACTCTGAGTAACATTGCTCCACGTGTGGCTGGAGATCTACAAAGAGGTAATTGAATTTCAAATTTGTCACAAACATATAATCATGGTACTTGTGTATAAATGGTTGCGTAGGAAACTTGGCATTAAATGGCCTGAAAAGATATGGAATGAAGGTCTGTGGCACCGGACTGGCGAAAAACCACCGAAGTTGGAGTTGAGGAGAAGAGCCCGGGATTGGATCGTTCATAAATTGAGGAGAAGAGCCTGGAGATGAATCGGTTAGACACTTAGCAGAAACGACAGCAATATGGCTGGAGATGGATTGTTCATTCACTAAGGAGTGACGACAGCAGTATCGCCTGGAGATGTATCGGTCATACAGTGAGGAGTGACGACAGCTCTATCGCCTGGAGATGTAATGGGCATACACTGAGGAGTGACGACAACAGTGGCACCAAAATGGCCTTAGACTGAAAACCCGCAAAGAAAACGGCGGAGATGACGTTCTGTATACAGAGTTGGAGGAGAACTCGCCGTGTGGCAGAGATGATAGCAAAGAACATGGTTGGAGTGTAAAAGGAGAGCAAAAAACCAAAAAAGTTGGAATTGCAGCACTGTTTCTGGACCTTTGTTCCACGTAGGACACTAAGGACAAAGAGAGATTGAGATATAGTGTATTTCTCCTATTGATTTGTACTTTGTATAAAACTGACTGCGTTTATATTTTTATTCCTATTATCAAGTTTTCACGTTTGCTACTTCATGTTTATTCTTTTCCAAACTAATATATATATCTAGGCACTGCCTAAAAGCGGAGCTCTGGGTTCATTGTTGTATAGGTACGCACGGACGACAGGTAGAAACGTTGAAAACATCCAAAAAGAACTCAATGAATCTACCATTTTTTCTAAAATATGGTGCTCCTGCTCGGAGCTCCGCTAAAACAAACACAGAGAAAAACAGGTTTTTACCAAATCAATGCTGTGTTCAGTAGCTGTCAGTTAACAATAGAACTCTTGTTAAAGACCAATATTTTGTATGAATGAACTTTTGCTAAAGACATAATAGGTATTTTTGCATGGCTTTAGATTAATTACTACAATTAAAATAAGACGTGATCCGAAGTTAACCCAAGGTTGTAAAGTCAATTTTTATCGCCATGCGAGCGTTAGAGCTTTGCCTAAGCAGTTCATGAAGGACTAAGGCAGCAAACGTCAGATTTTTATTCCCACGGCGTTGAAAACGTATTTTACAACTTTGTGTTGATTTCGGAACTCGTCTTACTTACCCGCCTACGCAATCAATAGTTTCTTTTTACCCAAAATATTAAAATCAGACATTTGTCGTAAATGTCTTGGACAGATGGCGGTCTTGGCGTGGCAAGAAGGACAGCAATTAAGAGAATGTTCACGTATTTTAAAGGACTACGACTATAACAACTTCAAAAACATCAGATGCAGCCGTAAATACGGTTGTTTAAAAACCCTCCACTATATTCATATGTAATTTTTTGTTTTTTTATAGATCGACCGTTGGATGTTGCCATCTTGGTCGACTGGTCCACTTACTACACTAGTGAATACTGGCAATACATTCTATCCTTCCTTAGAAGTTACATCGAGCAAATTAAGATATCATCTGATTCCAGTGGAAATCACGTGGCCCTGATTGGTTATTCATCGGTGGCTCGCATTGTGTTTAATTTCCAATTTTCTCAGAACGCAAATGCTGTAAGAGGACGTATTGGTGGATTGACTCGTCGAGAAGGATACCGAAGACCAGACGCAGCACTAAAACTTGCTAGCTCAAACATTTTCAAACCGTCTAGTGGAGCTCGAAACGGAGCAAGAAAGGTACACTAATAAAACAGAGTAAATCTATTTTTATGGTGAAGAAAGTTTAAATTGTTCAAATTGTGAAGACAACATAGTTTATAATTTCTCTGCCAGGGAAAATCTTTATATGTCAACAAAAATGAGCTTCGGTTATATAAGTTTGCAATATAACTCTTACCACTTTAAACATTGACAGAAAGCTTTAAGTTTCGTTTTTAATTACGGATGCACATAACCCTAATACCATTGTCGATTTGAAAAGGCCTGCTGTCATCTATTGATACAATACAATACAATACAATACAATACAATACAATACAATACAATACAATACAATACAATACAATATAATACTTTATTTGCATTATTTTTACATGTTTCATTAAGGAGAGAAAGATTAAATAGTTGTTGCTTATACTTATTATCGGCGACTGAACAGTGTTCTTGAACCTACTGTGCATGGTGAGTAATAATTATTTTTAATTTAATTTTATTACCTATTAAATTTAAAAGTTTTCCACCTAAAGGATCCAAACTAGATCAGCAGTTTAGGTTTAAGGCTTGGCAGGATTGAATAAAACATGCCAACTTTAAACGATGCTGCAGGTGTTGTTGTTGATCATTGGACCAACGGAAGACGGACGTCCGTCCAGAGCTTATTCACCTGCCACTCGTTACGCCAAGCAACTGAGGGACGAAGGGACCAATATCTATGCTGTTAATCCGGGTTACAGAATAAACAAGAACGAAGGCCGTACAATAGCAACAAACATTGCCAACATATGGTATAAATACTATCGTGGACTGAACAATGTTCTTGAGCCTACCGTGCAAGGCGTGTTGAGAAGTAAGGATTTGTTTTTACTGACCTAAAACCTGAGTTTGAACTTTATGTTTACGTTGAAAGTTACACAGATGATTAGTTTAAGATCTTGAAGGTAATTCCTGTTTATGTTCCAGGAGATCCATGCTTACAGACAGACTGCTCAAAGACACCATACGCAGTGTGTCAAGTTTCTAACGGAGCTCCAGTTTGCGCATGTCCGTCCGACTGCCCCTCACTGAAGGAACCAGTTTGTGGAGACAACAAGAAAACGTTTGACAACGAGTGCAAACTGAGGCAGTTCTCCTGCAATCAGAAAACACCGGTGAAAGTTGCGTCTCAAGGAGAATGCTGTAAGTTTAGCACCTTTACAGAAGTTGCTACAAATTTGGTAATAGTGGTTTTGTTTAGTCTTGCAATAAGTAAATATTACTAAAAACAAAAGCAATTGGAAAGCTATCTTCTGCTATGAAAATGAAAGCTTCAGTCACTGTTTTGGTACTGAGGGCAGAATTGAAAACTATAATGAAATCTAGATCTGAAGGTCAAGATTTCTATCTGCAAATAAAGTTTGTTAAAAAAAGAAATGATTGTGTTCATACACGCTTCTTTTTTCCTGAAAAATAATATTGAGTCCTTAACGGGAATCGAATCCATGACCCTCCTGGTTACAGGTCAGACGCTCTACCCACTGAGCTACAGCAACTTACGTAGGGAATGGGTCACTCTTATAGATGGAGAATCGGGTATATGTCCTGCCAGCTGTAAGGCTCAATATATCCATACGTTGATAAATTATACTACTGCTATGTAAAGTAGAGGAGTTTTGACACCTCAGTACATTTCAAGACAGGATGTGATTTTCTTCTTTGCAGCGGAACCTAGAAATGTCGATGTTGCTGTTCTATTTGATTGGTCTTCGAGTTTCCGCGATGATCACTGGAACTACATCTTGAATTATGTCAGAGGATTTGTGGACAGGCTCAGAATATCACCTGATCCGAGAGGAACCCGCGTCTCCATGATAGGATACTCGTCATCTCCACAAGTTGTGTTCAATTTCAAAGCTCCTCAAAACATGGCTTATGTTAGACAACGACTGAGCAGCGTGACCCGTCAAGCAGGTTACAGAAGACCTGATAGAGCTCTAGATCTTGCAAAGACGGATCTCTTTACTACAAGCGGCGGAGCCAGACAAGGTTCGAGAAAGGTAAGAATGACTTCATTAAAACAGAGACTTTTGATAACCCCCCAGGAGGGGAATTCAGTTTGAAGTGTCGAATATGATTTCATTGGCCATTATTTAAGAGAGAATCTTTCATTTGGTCTTTAGGTAACCTGTGGAAAACCCAGTATAAAGTTTGATTAGACTTTATGTGACTTGCCTTAATTTGAAAGAGCGCTAACATCTTTCATTTTAAAGATGTTTTGAAACTACTGCAGAAAAAATATACATTTTTTGCCATACGAAATTGCTTTGAAAGAAATTTTTGATATATGTTCTAAGAAGTTAGAAGTATAAAACTGCATTGTATGTCCGATGGATGTGGTTTTCCTCCTACATTAATAAACCATATCTTGTTTCAAAGCTTCATTGTGCTAAAGTTTTTGTTTCTCATTCTGTTAGATCTTGAATACCAACCAAATTCAGTCAGTAATCATGACCAGACAAAACCATAAAAGTCAAAAAGTGTTCGAAATGATCAGATATCAAGTATCAGCCGACTTCATGATGAAGACAAGTTTGCTAATAAATCTAATTCTTAGCAATATATTCTTATGTACAACATATCATCTTTATATCTATGACATGACTAGATCAAAAAGCATAAAGTAACAAAATATGTAGTTCGACAAAATAGATTTCGCTGTTATTATACTTGATGATGACGTTAGTAAAGAAAATGATGACGTTTGATGATGGTAAGAATGATGCATTGATGTTGAAATAACGGCTTGTTGTAGGCGTAGCTACTGCTATACTGATCAAATATTTTATGTTTCTAAATCTTTTAGCTTCCATGAAACAAAAAGCCTGTCTTCCATTTCCCAAAACTACATTTTTCTTGTACCTAAAATAGCACCAATTTCGGATGACAAGCAACAGGTTTAAAGCGCCTTAAATTCGCCCTTGATGATAATTCATTATAAATGAAAAAAACAGAGCAATCCTGGTGCAAATAAAGCTAAATATCTTTCCCTGTTAAACTTCTCTGAATTAGGTTCTATTTATCATCATCGGGCCGATGGACGATAGCCAACCTTATGTTTCTTCTACTGCTGCGTCTCAAGCGTTGAAACAAGCTGGAGTTGCTCAGTACGTATTGAACCTGGGAGACTACATTGACACACGAGAGAGTAAAGACATCACCTACAACAGCAGGAGGATTTACTATTCACCGTACAACACTCTAAGTAACATTGCTCCGCGTGTGGCAGGAGATCTGCAAAAGGGTAATAGAAAAACAAATTTGATAAGGAATTTAAGTTTCACATAGTGAACGATTTCCATTGTTATTTTGTTACCATTTCATTAATTTTCAGATGTCTCCTACCATTTACGTTCGTCCTGGTTGTTTTTTGAGAAAATTGGTATTAGTTTTGCAAAGGTGGTTAGAATCCATGTAGAAGAAATTTTGTGTTCACTTAAATCCCCTTAGAAGGCATATCTTCCAGAGCTGGAAATATTGTAGGTTAATTTTTACCCTGTTGAAGTTTTTTTGTTTATGGAGAGTGTTAAAACCAGCTACATTATTCTTAGCCAAGCACATCTCAATTTTTTTGCAGTAATTTGAATTAATAAAGATTACTTTATTTTCATAAAATGTAAAACATAAATTTAAACTGGTACTACGTTTTTTTATAACTAGACTGGTGTTTATTTTTTTAAATTGTTTTTTCTCTGTAGATCGACCGTTGGATGTTGCTATCTTGGTCGACTGGTCCACTTACTACACTAGTGAATACTGGCGATACATTCTGTCCTTCCTAAGACGTTACATCAATCAAATTACAATATCATCTGATTCCAATGGAAACCATGTGGCTCTGATTGGTTATTCATCGGTAGCTCGCGCTGTGTTTACCTTTCAGTTTTCTCAGAACGCAAATGATGTAAATGGACGTATTGATGGACTGACTCGTCAAGAAGGATACCGAAGACCAGACGAAGCGCTAAAACTCGCAAGCTCAAACATTTTTAAACCGTCTAGTGGAGCTCGTGACGCAGCAAGAAAGGTACGCAGTTAAGCAAAAATTTAATTGGCTGGGGTAGAAACGGTTTTGAATTTTTACGTTAAGGATGGTATAGGTTTACTAAATAAAAGGACTGAGTGTGTTTGAAAGGAAACTTGCACCATTTTCAGAACGATTTTGGATATATATAAAAAGCGTAATGCGAGGTAGTGAAGCTCGATGGTCAGGATACCGGATTTAGTCCTGCTCTGACAACTAGTTGGACTTGTGTTCTTTAACCCCAGAATCAAATACACCTTACTACGTAAATAGCCAACTGACTGCATTCTAATTGGGGGTCTTTTCTAAAGTGTTTATACACGAACCATTTTGGAATGGGCAACCACTCCCTTCGTACTGACGTTAACTGAAACAGATTTTTAAGGTATTTTTAGAGCATTACTTTATAACTTCACGTCGATTAAAAATTGTCCTCTCTTGAGCAATAGCAATAATTTATAATAGCAAATTTGCTGAAAACGTTTTCCTTAACATAGACGAAGCAAATTATGACGAAATTGGCTTGTGAAGTTTGTGAAAAAAATGTTTTGAAATCTGATACAATACAAATAAACAAAAACTTACTTCAATTTAAACGATGCTGCAGGTGTTGTTGTTGATCATTGGACCAACGGAAGACGGACGTCCGTCCAGAGCTTATTCCCCTGCCGCTCGTTACGCCAAGCAACTGAGGGACGCAGGGACCAATATCTATGTTGTTAATCCGGGTTACAGAATAAACAAGAACGAAGGCCGTACAATAGCAACAAACATTGCCAACATATGGTACAAATACTATCGTGGACTGAACAGTGTTCTTGAACCTACTGTGCAAGGAGTGTTTAGAGGTACGATTTTGCTTGTATTTACTGGTTTAAAATTTGTGTTTGAGTTGAAAGTTTTGCTGATGATTAATTTTGACGAAGGTGATTTGTAATTGCGTTCCAGGAGATCCATGCTTACAGACAGACTGCTCAAAGACACCATACGCAGTGTGTCAGGTTTCTAACGGAGCTCCAGTTTGCGGATGTCCGTCCGACTGCCCCTCACTGAAGGAACCAGTTTGTGGA
>JAOCPT020509765.1:0-12103 GCA_026546935.2 Palythoa grandiflora
GTTGAAACCATCCAAAATAAACTCAATGTATTTATCATTTAAGGCATGGTGTTCCGCGGGAACTCCGCTATAAAAACCGAGATTGAACAAGTTCACAATGAACTCCATACTACTGATAAAAAAATTTTTGAAGCATTTTATCTGTATTTTTTGTTTTGTAGTTTCCATCGATGTGCGAGCGTTTAAAGATACAAATGTTTGACTGGTAAGTAAGATGAGTTCATTCCAGAGATTTAAGTTATGATAAGAAATTAAGTTACCACTAACACCAAGTCTCTGATGAATAGGGACCGTCTTACTGAGGACGATTGCATTGCCACATCTCACTTATCTGTATCCGATATTTCTGGACATGGAGACAAAGGTTTGTATTTGACCTTTATTTGTGTGTGTTAGGTATCTACTGACGCTATGTATGGCGGTACTCCTATTTTCTCTAGCAAGCTGAGTAAAATAAACGAAGTATAAGTGAAAATGGTGGAAAACCGGAGTAAAAACAACTTAGTTCCTCGTGCCAAAGGTACGCATGCGTACAACGACATGGGAAATCTGTAGAAAAGCAAAAATTAATGGCTCACTCCCATTTTAGAAGAGGGCCTCGCTAGCAATTGTATTTTTTTGATGATATGATTAGGAACAATTTATCTTAAACAACAGGTTTATACATGACCTTGCTAGCTTAACGCTTTGTAATTAATCAATTATTAAAAGAAAAAAGTCATTTATTTTTAAATAGATTCTCATAATTAAAATTATGAGAATACGAGCTCTCAATTTCTATCCATTGTAGATAGAAATTAAGAGCGAGTATTCAGATTGTTTTAGTAAAAATCTCTGGATAATAAACAATAGAAAAAACGATAGGTTTTTATAAATAAAGTTTTAATTTTTTCAAACAATCAATGTTGTTGATAAAAAGTTTTCGCATGCAGGTGCACTCAGCAATCTCGAGTGAAACTTAATTAATGCTTCAATTATATTTTTTTCTCACCCTCGAAAATTTTTACATCTATTTTGTTGCTGTTTGTTATCTGGAACTGTTTTGTTAAATAAAAACTCCAAATCACCTTCAAAAACGACTGAAAATTGGGAGTCGAAGACGCCATATTGGTTCTCACAGACACTGGTCTATCTATTTAACAATTAGATTATGAGCTCGAGATTTCTACCGCGTGATAGAAATCGAGAGCGAATAATCTAATTATTTTAGTAAAAATCTACTAGTTCAAAAAAAAGGCTGTCAATTTGAATATAAATAACAAAACAGGTCACGCCACGCGAAACCTCGGAGGAGCGGCCGCCATTTTGTTGATAATCGCCACCCACTATCTATCACCGAATAGATAGTAGGTAGGGTAGCCAATCAGAAGAACAGCATTGGTAACAGAACGCTAGTAGATTTATACTAACATGTGATAGTTAGCGAGTATATGGTGGCAAATCAGATTACAGCATTTGCAATAAATAGTGACTATATATTTCTACTAATATGAAGTAGCTCTCTTAGAAAAAACCTAGCTCGCTATCTTAGATTTGTACTCGTGGATTTGAAATCTTTCTGAATGTACTACTTTTCTGTCATTTTCTTGATTGTTCTAATTTTATATAATATGTTTTGAGAGGATTTGTAAACTTAGCATTTTTCATATTCCAGGATTCTTGCCGATGTATGGTCCAGCTTGGATCAACTTCTATGGTTCTCCCAGGGAGTTTTCGGAGTTATCCGACGAATATGAAAAGCTAAATTTTGATGTGGTAGGTACAACAACTGACTGCTGAATCAATGATGAGGATAAATAAACTATCATTGAACTTGAAAGGGCCTATTATTGAACTTGCAAGGCAATCGCAAAATATCGTGATTTGTCAGATTCATATCAATAACTAATTTGCAGGACATTGACAAATCAAGATATTTTGCGATTGCCAAGTTCAATTATAGGCCCTTTAATTTGCAGGTGAGGGTGACGTGACTGCAGCTACCTTAAATCAATCAGCTATGTCAAAATGGTATCCATAAATGGAAAGAGCAGGTTAACATTAGTAAAATGGCAAAATTTCCACTATTAACTTCAAATATGTAAAAAATGGCAACCAATAGAAAATAGTACCATTTTCACATACATTTCTTTAGAAAAAGTTTATTCTATATTCGCTTTTATTTGTAAGTACTTAACGTTGAGACTTGAAACAATGCCTTGTAACTAATGCTAACCTTCTCTTTCCATTTCTGAACATCATTTTGTCATAGCTAACAATTGTGGTCACGTGACTAAGTACTGCAAAGGGCCCATTTCTTCATCATTCGGTAACTGAATTTGCTTATCATTTGCTTATCTTCATTTACCAATGAGAAAATTTATTCTGTGTCGAAACTACAGACGAGCAGTATCATATTTTCAGCTGAATCCGCCAGACGGTAATGCGCATGAACAGTGTCATGTTTGCAAGTAGTTATTTGTAGATCACGTGGTTGGCCCAGAACTAATGAGAAAGAAGCAAAAACTCCATCTAATGATAAGCAAATTATTTCACATTTCGGACGCTGTTTTCATAGAATTTTTTTATGCAACGGTAACCGCGATAGACAAAGTCTCAAAATTGAAAATATTGTGCGAATTGATTAACAGCTTTCTTATTTTAGACAACCTTTAGTTTACTGAATTTGATTTTTTTTAAACGGATAGAAAGCAACAGCTAGGAATAACAGAGGCATTACAGAAAATAAAACACGGACGTAATCCGTCCCCAGATTCGTTCGTTTCAATTCAGTTTTAACAAAATGTGACAGGCACTTTATCATTTTATTTTAGCGGCAGACTATTAGATATTTGATTGGGGGAGGGGAGGGTGGCAGGATTTTTTCTCCTTTACTCGATGTTCTGCATGCCCATGCCGGTTTTTTTAAATGATAATTTCCTTTTTTTTCTTTTATTGTTTCGTTTTGTAACTGAGATATGATTTTTTGCCAAGAAATCTGTACAAAAAATGTTTTGCAAAAATTGCCCAACTCACCCCCCCCCCCGTCCCTCCTTCTCCCAACCTGTAACAATCAATGCCTTTACCTAAATCTATTCTTTTATGTTGTTATTCAAAATTCGCGGTTATTTCAGCGTTCTTTAACTTTGTTGGTGTTTTTTTCACATGCATTTGGATTCGAGCGTCCACACGCTATGGGATTCGTAGCGTATTCGAAGCTTGCCACTCCGGAGAGCGGATTCAAAAAATAAATACACATTTCGGCGAGGAAGGGCACAACAACAAAGTTAGAAATAATGTAACATCTTTTGTCACCTTGCAACACACTCGTCCGACTAGTACCCAGGACACGCGGGACCGAGTCCCGGTCGGGGCATTCGAACCAATTTGTTCGGACGAGTGTGTGGGAAGGACATAAAAGATGCTATATTTATTTCTAACTTTGGGTTCAAAAAGTGTTGAATATTTTTGGCGGATTGATGCGGATATGTGTGGACGGAAGTCAAATACGTAAAGAAAAAGTTGTAGATTCAAAAATATCCGGACACGTGTAGACTGGGTCTAAGGTATAAACAATAAACAATGTAAATATAGCAACTGGGTTTCACTGCTGCTGAAATTCCTTGAAAACTCCTGCAGTTCTTTGCTCTCCAGGGCCCTGGAAAACTCCAGGAATTCTATTCTAACTACAAAAACTTCTGGAAATCTCCTTAAGGTATCCCACTACCTTTAAAAATGTATGAAAAAGTGGTTTTAAGGGATAGGAAGAAGGTATATTAAAACTGTTATTTCTCCCTAAATAAACACCGGGAGTCTGGGAATGGTATGTGCACATGATATCACATAAAAGATGTTCACGTGACAGTGCTCACCATAATTCAATTAATTTCGTGATGGTTGGTTTCAAGTTTCAAAACTTAATTTTTACCATTTGCCGGTGTCTGAGCTCATCATAAAGGTAGTGGACCCCCTTAAATTTGTCAACTGATTTTTGGCCAAATCGGTGTTGATGGCGTGCTGGTGTGAGCGGCAGTCTGTCGAGTGCGGAAATTTGTTGAATTGATTATTCAAATTGATTTTTCTTACCATAAAAACATTTTTCACCATATTTTGTTAAAAAAAGATAGCTGCTTTTGCTTTATCTTTGTTAGAAGCTTCCAATTCACAAATGACTGAAAATCGGAAACTGTAGACGGCATATCGCATATCACTGGCACTATTTATCACCTGACAGATAACAAGTACGGTAGCCAATCAGATTACAGCATTTATGGTAGATAGTGACTAGATTTCTATAAATAACTGTTAGGGAGAGGGGGTGGCCTACAGAGGCAGGCTTCTGGTAGAGTTACAGACGGCACTTGTGGGGGAGGAAGTGAAAGACAAACCGCTGGTCACGGATTTACCTAACCAGGAAATCATCAGATCTCAGGTAAGGCTATAGATAATTTCAGATAAGTAAAGTGTGTTCGGTTTGATATATATATAAAAAAACAATATTTTCAAAACAGCAAGGAAAATGTAAATAAGTCATCGTCGAAAACTGTCGATGCAACTATCAAAGCACTTGCTTGTCGTCATGCCATTCACGGTCGTGCATAAAGTCGAGGCATTTAGACATAGTCAGCCAAAAATCACTCAACGGCGGATGACATCAAGCTTGAAACCGCGAGCAACGACGTAATTAGTGTGCACTTTCCATCCTAAATGATAGTTTGTTTCCTCACACAATGTTTTGATTGGATTTCCCTTCCTCTTATTCACTTTTTTGGCTTATTGTGTAATTTTTATACCATTGATTATGTTATTATTTTTAATTTGGACACAATTTGTAACTGTGTTTGAGCAAAACATTATATTGATATAAAAATCCAAGTGTTTTCGATAAGAGCAGGCAGGCGACGAATTTCGGTGGATGTTCGACAGATAAAACTGGTAGATTAGTATTTAGATGCATTAATTTTTGTTGTTTATTTCAGCCATACCTCAGTGTAACAAAGTACAAACTTTTTGCCTGTTTTTACGAGGCTTCTATGGTGAGTGAGGAAGATGGGCCAGTTGAGTTTGAGGTCAGCATTGGTGAGTTTTTTCATGTTTTAGAAATCTTTGTTGTCCGTGTTGTTTGTATATGTTCTATATGTTGACCAAATTGTTTTGAAATTTTAAAACGCTTGTTGCTTTTCTGTGCTTTGAGAACCTCGAAATCAGGCTTCCTTTTATTGCTACTCATTGCTTTAGATTATACATAATTTATGTACTTCCTCCAAAAAATTTTAATCTCTGATAGTTGCAGTAAATGTGCAAATGCAACTGCAGATACAAAGCTATTATACAAGTGCTCCCAGTTAGAGCTTTTTGGCACTTGTTTACAATTGATACAGGGTCAGTAGGTTGAGGGTGTTAGCCAGACTACCAAAGCTATACAAGTGCTCCCAGTCAGGGCTTTTCATCTTTTGTTCACAATTGATATAGGGTCAGTAGCTTGAGGGTCATAGCCAGACCGCTACAAGCAGCTCTCGATCAATTTCAGTCTGAAATATTAAAAAAACTAGTACCAACAGACCACGTCACTGGGATAACCCTGCGCGGATTCTTTTAAGTCCTCGTTTGGAGAGACTGGACCTACGGTTTAACGTCTTTATTCGAGATTACGCGAAGGTCTAACCATTTGCAGATGTTAAAGCAATCGAAGTATCTTCTCTCCAATTAGTTTAGGTCCCTAAATGAAGATCCGGCCAGGACTTGATGCCGAACCGTAACCTACCGCACAGGAGACTGGCGCCTTACTAGGCTAACCAAACGTCTGACTACGCTAGCAGAGACGCAGCTTGATGAGGTCAGACTGAAGAGCCTGAGCTGCTAGATAGACACTCAGCCAAAGAACGTGACCCTTGTATGCATGATCTCGAAGCACAAAACCACAACCAGATAAATGGAATGGGCTGGGAGCTGATTTTTCTGATGAGAAAAACTTGAGTAACTGAAAAAAAACCTCGGTGTATTATTTAGGTCAACAATTAACTCAGGATTCAATCCTTGCTCTGCTGAGGTTGGAGGCACAATTGTTAGCCATTGACTATGCTGTCTTCCCCAATTAAGGCCCATTCCACACGAAGACGTTGCTGTCCAAACAAAGACACTTGTTCTCTACATGACAAAACTCGTTGTCCTCACGAAGACGTTTGCTGTCCAAACGAAGACGCTATTTTTCTACACGAAGGCATTTGTTGTACTCGAAGACGTTTGCTGTCCAAACGAAGACGCTTGTTCTCTACATGACGAAACCTTTTGTCCTCACGAAGACGCTTGCTGTCCAAACGAAGACGCTTTTTTTCTACACGAAGGCGTTTGTTGTACTCGAAGATGCTTGCTGTCCAAATGAAGACGCTTGTTCTCTGCATGACGAAACCTTTTGTCCTCACAAAGACGCTTGCTGTCCAAATGAAGGCGCTTTTTCTCTACATGACGAAACCTTTTGTCCTCACGAAGACGCTTGCTGTCCAAACAAAGACGCTTGTTCTCTACATGACGAAACCAATTGTCCTCACGAAGACGCTTGCTGTCCAAACGAAGACGCTTGTTCTCTACACGACGAAACCAGTTGTCCTCACGAAGACGCTTGTTCTCTACATGACGAAACCAGTTGTCCTCACGAAGATGCTTGCCGTCCAAACGAAGACGCTTGTTCTCTACATGACGAAACCAGTTGTCCTCACGAAGACGCTTGTTCTCTACATGACGAAACCTTTTGTCCTCACGAAGACGCTTGCCGTCCAAATGAAGACGCTTTGTTTTATACACGAAGGCGCTTGTTGTTTACATGAAGACGCTTGCTGTCCAAACGAAGACGTTTGTTGTCCACACAAAGACGCTATCGCATATAAATGCTTAAATTTGCCCGTCCACACAAAATCGATCCGTAAACGCTCAGTTTTCAAAACGGCTTTCGAAGTGACTATTTTTGCAAATACTTACTTATTGTCTTAGTTTTGATACTCGTAAAAGTTTATTTCGTCGACGATAGATCATGTGATTCGCATCCAGACCGTTTTATTGTCACTGCACATGCTCACTAGTGCAAGGGATTCACAAGGAGGTTCCGTTTGAATGGTTTTCGTGCGGACAAGGAAAAACGATATAAAAACGATGTTAAGGCGATCGTGTTGACAGAGAACTTTTTATTCGTTTATTTTTAACTGTTTATTAAGGGTTTATTAAGGGTTTATTACCATTATGGTTTTTTAGGTAACTATGGTAACATGCTGGACGAATCTATGGCGCCTTCCAACACTCCCCCTTGTAATGCTGTGTTTGACGGGTCTAATTATTATTACCTGCCCTGGGCCAATGAGAAACCTTGTGTTTGTGTGGAGAGTTACTGGGAGAACATCATGTTTAGATTGGAGGCTCTTAACATCATTAGGAGCATTTGCAATAGACTGGTAAGGAAAGACATTATTGGCTAGGTCTTAAATACACAAACTTTTTGGCCAAACATAAATACAGGGGTTACTAAACTTCCTAGAATTTCAATAAGCTTTGATTTGGCATGGTTGTTCATTCGCCTTAGAGCTTTCAATTAATGCTAGTTACGTGATGAGTGTCTGGTGTGCCAAGATTACCAGAAGTGATAAATTGACGTAATTTTGCATTTTGTTCCAATTAGTTCAGTATATTTCATCTCTCCTGCAAAAAACACTGAAAGCATATAATTTGGTTGCTCCAAGCCAGACACACTGAAAACATATAATTTAGAATGTCAGATGCAACAAATTTGCAAAACATCCAGAAAATGGTAATTTTTGGAGAAAATTCCAAGTTATATCCCTTGTTTTAAATTATTTTTTGAAGCATCTAAGGGGGTGGCAAATTCTAAAGGCTTCAAAACGTGTCAACTAAAAAGTAACAGCTACTAGAGGACGTATGAAAAAATCCAAAATTTTGAAAAAACGATAACAAAAAAACATTTCGTAATTTAATTAAATACTAATCATTAATATTCTCGAGTTCTAACAACTAAATCTCTCGAATACCTGAAGATCCGAAGATCCGAAAAAAACCTCCACAAATTTCTTAAAGCTAACTCCAAAATTGCTGAAAATATACGTTTAGCGTGTACTACAGGTAGTTTTGGTGTCACCATTTTGGATTTACAAAGCGTGGAGGGTTGGAGCAAATGTCAGAGAACGAATTGGAGCTGGGGCGTCACTCGGGGTGCGGGTTGTTTTCAATATCCTCCTAGCTTGCACAAGCCTTCCGCTATTTTCCTAATCCAAGATGGCGGCTTATAAAGATTATTGCCATTAACACACCTGCACTTTCGGCTAGAATATTTATAAGCAAAATGTTATCATTGTTTATATTATCTTTTAAAATATAAATAGGACTCTACGCGGGCTCTGATTGCTCAAAAACCCATTTTTTTTTTTATCAGATTATAAAACATAGAAAAAGCGTGTTTATTGTTTTTCGGTACTCGCGACGTGTAGAATCTATATTATAAAGCAATGCATGAAGAAGCCTAAGCCGTGTATAATATAGACTGTGATAAAATCCTCCGAGCATTTGAGAACACGGGGGAAATTTTCGTGTTCTGAAATGTACGTCATATCATATGTAGCCTCTTTTTGTAGTGTATTTTGATATTGAAAAAAAAATGTTGCAATTCTAACATTGTTACAACTCGCTGCTAAAACTTACCAGGAAACAAATATTAGGAAAGTACGAGACATCCTGAAGACAAAGGCTCCTGACAAAGATCAAGTATCTGTGTTATTTTCGCTTTTGGATCAGTTAATTGCTGACTGCAGGTGAGTCGACCTCTGGTATTCATCGAAGATGCTGTATTACAATGTATCCGAAGGTCACTGCATGTTAACGAAACCTGCACGAATAATTAACAATTAGATTATGAGCTCGAGATTTTTATCTCGTGATAGTTAATGAGGGCGAAGCACGAATCAACTATCGCGCGATAGAAATCGAGAGCGAATAATCTAATTGTTTTCGTATAAATCTACTAATCGTTCTAAAAAAGGCTGTAAATTATCCAAATCGTCTTCACTCACACTTCGAAACCTCGAAGGAGCGGCCGCCGTTTTGTTGACAATCGCTACCCACTATCTATCACCGAATATATAGTGGGTAGGGTAGCCAATAAGAGAACAGCATTGGTAACAAAACGCTAGTAGATTTATACTAAAGGCTAATAGATCCAAATTTCTCTATTGCTCACAAACAAATCCTTCAAGTCAGGGCCAAGTACTAACTTCTGATACATCTACATTATATTTAAGAGCTTTGCCTCGACTTGGTAGTTCTGCTTGTGAGCAATAGAGCGTAATTTAGAAATGGCCTATCCCACAAGTTCAACACATGCGTGCCAATGGTAACTTGCAGTCACTTTGTTGGGTACGATGGCCACGTGGGTACCGGGAATTACCCCTTGCATCAACATTAAATATAGTTAGGCTGAGTGTTAGCAGCTTTGGACAGCTGTTAAAGCCTCGTCAGCACGGCACATCTAATAAAATCACGGCTTACAAGCTCAGATTTCCTAGTAAACAAAAAGTAAAGTTAAGTGTAACGCTTGTGGGATGTGGCTGTGAAAGTTAAACTAACACCCACTACATTGGGTACTATAGCTTTAAACTACAAGTGTCTGTAACTTTTGACTGGATGAAAGTTAGTTTGCGAAACTTTACCAGTTTACATATCTCAATATAAGCAGTAAATGAATGAAGTTTGCAATTTGTGTCATCACTAAGTAAAAGGTTACAGATAACGGTTTCTGTAATTTTTCACACTATGAAAGTTATTACACTTAAACGGCTGAAAGCTGTTGTTGGCAGAGGATGTTTTTCTAGAAAAATTTTAGATTTAGAGAATTTTAGGAATGTCTGAATTGTTTTATTTGATATGTAATGGTCGGATTTCCAAAGTCGCCTTAAGTCGCACAAAGTCCCCTAAAGTCGCGCAAAGTCGCCTAAAGTCGCACAAAGTTGCCTTAAGTTGCACAAAGACGTAGTGGTTTTTTGTCTACTTTCTTCTTAAGTCGCCTTAAGTCGCAAAGTCACCTTAAGTCGCGCAAAGTTGCCTTAAGTTGCGCAAAGTTGCCTTAAGTTGCGCAAAGTCACCTAAAGTCGCACAAAGTTGCCTTAAGTTGTACAAAGACGTAGTGATTTTTTGTCTACTTTCTTCTTAAGTCGCCTTAAGTCGCAAAGTCACCTTAAGACGCGCAAAGTTTTCCTTAAGTTGCGCAAAGTTGCCTTAAGTCGCACAAAGACGCGGTGGTTTTTTGTCTACTTTCTTCTTAAGTCGCCTTAGGTTGCGCAAAGTTGCCTTAAGTCGCGCAAAGTCGCCTTGAGTCGCCCAAAGTAAAGGCGACTTTGGGTCCCAGATTCGGCCTACTGCAAACATAAAAATGAGTGGTGATGGCCCAATTTTAAGAGGATAAAAGTGATTGAGTCCTCCTGAGGTGACACTAATCCGTTGCAGGTTAATCTTTAAAGGTCACACAAATATTTAACATCGGCTGAGCCGGGATTTAAACCCGGGACCTTGTGGGTGAACTGCTTACGACTGCGCCAACCACAACACCGTCATGCTTGAGAAAAATATAATTTAAACTAATGCAATATGGAAAATATAAAATAAATATTTGCCTACTGTCGACTTACCTACATAGACAAGGGGACTAAATGCCGAGAAGAATCCGTTCCCTGTCTGATACACTGCCATTGTAATTGGATGGTAGAAAGCTGCCAGGCCAGTCAGCGCCACCTCTGCTGCACCAAATCCCACTGAGAACATTGCCACTCCAATCAATTTCACGTGCACCTCACGTGAGTAGACTACTAGCAGAATCCCAGTTGCTGTGGCAACAACAGCAAGGAGCACCCTTAAAATGGGCGGAATGAAAGAAACATACCACGGGTAAAAAATGGTCACGAGTACACGCGGAAGAGACTTGGTGAGATGAAGTGTTGTCGTTGGTAAAAGAGTTCCAGCTAGTATATCTTGCACGGCTGATGAAAGTACCGCTGACTGGCCATGAGTGATACCGCCGAAAACAAAAAAGCTAACAATATTGCGATATTGTTCATCGTTGTTATGACGATTCGTGACATCTTTTATAGGTTTCTCGTCGAGTTTGTGCGATTTCATCAGTTATTTCAAAAAGCTACGCACAACCTACAAAGAACCAACGAGGTTAAAGTGAACGTCCCGCCCCATAGGCTGATCTAATTTATATTTGGACTTCGTTTCCTATGGTCAGAGCGCGCTTCCCTCACATGCACCGTCAACGGTTTCCAAAATGTGAACAGTTTCTTCGTTTCTTCTTCTATAAACGGCTTATATTCAAATTCACCAATCAACGCTTGGTGACCGTTAGCCTCCAAACATCAATCTTGGGATTGATTAGTGGTCTAAATGGGCCATTCATTTGTATTTGCCTCAATTTGCTCAATGGGCCAGGCCGTTCATTTGTATTTGTCTCAGTTACCCATTCGTTTGTATTTGCCTCAATGGGCAAATTGATTGAATTAGAGACCGGTCAATAACTCTCGATCGGTAGGTAGTTCAGGGAAATCAGTGTTTGTGTATTTGGAACACATCATCAGCCATGACACGTGCTGTCACAAATGGCACGTGAAATATTTCTAACGTCACTAAGACTTGGAAGATGTTTTTGTCCTGGACCTAGGCACAACAACTGTAACGTAGTTGATCAAAGTACAGTAGTTAATTTCTCACAGTCAAACTTTAAAAAGTTTGTTAAATATGATTGACAACCTATTCGTCCAGGAGCTTATGTCGAAAATAAAAGTCCCGTGCGACTTTCAGACTTGAAGCAAACCACGAGCAGAAACATGTAAAAGGATCCTCCGAGAACATGAAAAATGTTGGTGGCACTTCTGTAACCCTTACCGAGAGGTATAACGGGGGATTTTAAACAGGGGTACATAGTTTCTAGGCATGGAAACGAGACTCTGAAACAAAAACGGCTATATCTCGAGGATTTCTATCTCGAAGATTTCTATCTCGAAGTTTTTCAATTTTGTCACTTTATATGTCTTATCTTGGTTGTCCCTTTGGAGCCTAGGCTCTTACCGATAGTGCT
>JAOCPT020509823.1:0-12103 GCA_026546935.2 Palythoa grandiflora
TAGGCCCTCGGAGACATGTGTATTTGTGTGTGTGTGTCTGTCATATGATATGTCTCCGTCCACCTCAGAGTGGTAAAGACGGTCAATTAGTAGGCCTTTGGCTGGCTAAATAAACGTGACACCTAAATAAAGTTTATTATTATTATTTTTTATTATTTGTCCTTGTGAGGTCACAGCACAAATTTCTGCAATATCTGACCATCTACAGGAAAAGGAACATTAATGACTTTCCATTGTCACATGAACACCTGTGTGCAGGTCGTTTGGAATTCGTTTGAAAAATAGACCCTCTCAAGTGAATGACTTGTTCAGTCATTTGAAAAACAGGCCCACTCATGCAAACAACTTGCTTAAGTCATTTGAGAAACAGACCCACTTGTGCGAACCAGTTGCCAAGTCATTTGACACGACTTGCTCACCCATTGGTAACTCGAGTGATAGTCATTTATAAAACCTGTTTCATGGAAAGCTATTAATGTTCCTTTTTCTGTAGGAGGTCACATATGTCCGAAAAAGGGGGAGGGGTCCACAGACACTCCAGAACATGCCCCCCCTCCTTGCGCTTTAGCTACACCCCTGTGAACTTTATACATCCATTCTCATCATTCTGGGACTTAATATTTTGGGTGATTAATGGTCTAGATATCAAACAGATGGAATGACAATTAGGATTGAAAGTTTTGCTACTACCTGTGTCCAGGGTATCAGAGTTCAGAGGTTTGAAAACCTTTTAGAAGTGCTGTCTGTCCCAGATGTTAACATATAATAATGAGACTGAACAAAAACTAATTTTTATCTTATAGGTTTGCCAGGGCAATGAGCATAAACACCCTTGTGCTAACGTCCATCAAGGTACTCTCACATTCATGACCTTAGAAATTTATCCACATAATTTAAACAGACATTCCAACCGTGGCACGTAAAAAAAAGGATTTTTTTGCTGGGACTCCAAGTGAAAGTCTCTTTTCAGGCCTATAGTTGTCACATATTTATGCACGTGTGGTCACAGAAGCCAGCGGTAAAATTGCATAATTTTTTTGGAATAATTTGTAAGTACATAAATCATAATTTGAAGAATTTTAATATTCAAGATGGTGGCCAAAACAAAAAACAGTCGAATATTGTTACGGAACACTTACAGTTACACGCCAACACAGGGAAATGCAAAAAGACTGCATAAATTTCAACCATAGTATGACAAACAGGAGGTAATAGGAAGGAAACAGGAGGCCGGAATCAATCACCTAAAACGGGAGGTTTCTGGCAAAGACAGGAGGGTTGGAATGTCTGATTTAATAAAGGTTCTTTGATTTCCTGCAAATTAATATTTTTTGTATGTCTCAAATGTGTTAAAAGTGATAATACCAATTTACATGTATGAAACAATGCCATGCCAATGATCATTTCTTCTAAACATTTAGACCCAGCCTGTATTTGTATTACCAAATGCCAGAATCTTTAATGCAAGACTTCTGGTTTAGAAAATCATAAACTTGAGCAAATGAAAAAGGTTTGCATTTAATTTATTAATTTGAGTATGTTTTTCAGGGCTTGCTCAATCTTGAAAGTTCTTTGAATTTTTGCCATTGTCTATCACAACTTCAGAAAGTCCATGAAAAGTTTCACATTCTGAGCGGCACATCTTTTGTTAACTTCCAAATAAAATGAATTCAAGAATAAAATTGTGTGCCAGAGGCTGTGGAAACTGTTTAGAAGTGGAGGAGGAGGGAGGAAGAAGGGGGGGGGGAATTCAACTATAAATGGTAAGAGTGAAATGGCCTGCATTGTAGGAGGTTCTTGGAGCATGTTCTTGTGAAAAAATTTTATTGGCTCATGTAAGGTAATCCAAGAAAGCCTTGGATCCTGGATTCCACACTGTGGATTCCGGATTCCATGTCCGTGGATTCCGGATTCCACGGTCCAAAAGTGGCTGGATTCCAAATTCCAAAATCCTGGATTCCGGATTCCATGTCCGTGGATTCCGGATTCCACAGGCTAAAATTTGCCGGATTCCGGATTGCCTTATATGGGCCGAACACCTATATAACCTTCGTTTTGCTTATTGAACAATGACTTGAAAATGACGTTAGCGGACGTCGAAACGTCATCACATTAACATTATCACTAAATTTTATAGTTAAAGAAAGAAATGCCAATTTTTTGATTAAATAGCTGTTCTGTTTTATAAACGAATAATTCCTGGATATCCATTTTATCACTTGTAGATTAAAAGGTTAAAATCACCCATATATAAAATACTGAATAGTGCTTCCCTCCCCCCTCCATCCTATACCTCTTCATTTTATATACGGATGGTTTTAAGATAGCTTTTATACTACAAGTAATTAAATGTAACACAAGATTTTAACATTTTCCTCCAAACTACGGGAGATTGTTTAAGAATTGCGAGAGAGCTGCAGATGACGCTATCTGAACGCGAGAAAGATGGCATCTCCGCAACATGGATACTACAATGACAATGACAATTTTTTATTTAGCACCTACGATGTTACATAAAATACGCTAAGTGCAAAGATATATTACCATATCTTTAGGTGCGAGCTAGCTGGAATTAAGCTATACGGGCTAAACTAGGCCAGCTAGCTTTAATATTTAATTATTTACAAGTATTAAGGTCATTTACATCTAAAATTTAGTATATCAAGAGACACTGCACTGGAAAAATATATATATAACATAACAAAGAAAAAATAT
The DNA here is from genome assembly GCA_026546935.2 of Palythoa grandiflora. NCBI lineage: Eukaryota > Metazoa > Cnidaria > Anthozoa > Zoantharia > Sphenopidae > Palythoa > Palythoa grandiflora. Next base: position 2,716 of record JAOCPT020509823.1, read on the forward strand.
ATAATTGAATAATGTAATGAAAAAATATAGAATATTGGAGGAGTAACGTTTAAGTGATATAAGATTTGATAATTGAGTCTTTTAATAACTCTTTAAATTTGGAAATGCTGGAGGCTTTTTTAATTTTCTCGTCTAATGAATTCCAATCTTTAACACCAACAAATCTAAGATTTTCCATAATTTGTTATAATTCTAGGAAGAGAAAGTGACACTTTGGAGGCAAGTCTGGTATTATAATTATGTCTTTCGCTAACAGATTCAAAGAAATTATTAAATAACCTAGGTTGGTTACCTGCTTTGAAATTATAACCTGCTTTGAAATTATAAACAAATATTGCATTGTGATAAAAGACGAGGTCATGGAACATAATGATGTTATGCTTAATAAAAAGAGGATTGGGGTGGTCCCTCAGTACAGCCAGAGAATATTAGTATACGCAGAGTTTTTTTTTGTAAGATGAAAATGGGGTTGATAGTGGAGTGATAGGCATTGCCCCATGCTATGAGTCCATACAATCATAATCTCTGACATTTAGATCGAAAGACGTTTAAACATCACATCAACTGACGGCATTTTGATAAAACACAAAGGACGATTTCACACACATGCAAAAATGCGCATTCTTAAAACAAACTTACCGTCACAAGTTCTTCTGTTAGCCCTTAAAGTGTAACCATTTGAACACGTGCAGTAAAAGCTACCATACGTGTTGTGGCACTGCCCTTGTGTTTGATCACAAACGTGGTATGAGCGACGGCATTCATTGATATCTATGGGTGAATATAAGAGTTGAAACAAACTTGCCGTTCGTATTTGCAAACCCTTTCACTGTTTAATTTCCATTTATAAGAATACAGGCTATAGGATAGGATTGTTGTGACATACAGAAGTCACTGTGAGACTGTTTGCATAAAACAAAACGATTGAAACCGAATTTTTTCCTAATGAAGAATTAAAAATGTACTGTTATCAATTATTCTATGTATTATAATATATACAAACATTACCAACCTTAAGCTCGATCACAAATTGTTTAGGTTTTCAGTTTATTTTCTCCTAACCTGTATTTTAATTCTGCACGCGCCAAAAGACTCGTTCTCATGATTCAAGTCGTCCTCGTAGATGTGTGCTAAAAAGCCGAATGCTTACATATGACACGAAGGTACTCAATCAATATAGAGATTTCAAAGTGGTCTTATAAAAGATTTGTTTTTTTTAAATCAAAATTTTCAAGAAGTTTCTATCCCCTTGCAACTAGCCGTTATGAAATATTAAAAACGTGATAAACATTCGAGTTTCTAGTTGCCTTGGCAACACAGAAAGCTTGGTTAAGGGTGTTAAAAGTGCTCCAATTATAAACATTACAGACACTGTTTTCAAGGACTTAGGAATAATTTTACAATAATCACTTTATTTGTCTCCATCTTGATGATAATTCTATAAATTTGGTCAGCACAGGAATAAAAAAAAAAGCGAAACATTTATAGAAAGGGACAAAAAGAAAATTATAAATAGACTTCAAACATTTTGTGCAAACCTAATTGTACTAAATGAATTTTTTTCAAGTGGCTTGTGCAGAAATATTAAAATATCATAAAGTGAAGTTTTCTGCTTTGCAAAAAAACAAGTGTTTTGCCTGTCAAACAAATTCAAAATCCGAGAGAGTTTGTTTCGTTCACATTTGATGATAAACTCAGTGGTTACTTTAAAGCATCAAGCAAAAGGACGCAACATTGTTGGCCAACAACACACTCTTTGTGACTTGTTGGATATTGTTGCGTATAGTTTGAAACCGATCAAACTTTGGCGCGACAACTCCCACCTTTTCTATTTTTCTGTGACCGGCGAAGCGTATTGCGCCGTTTGCATATAACTCACAACAGTGTTGGTCTCGTGCACACGTCTGCGTGCATCGCAGGATTATTTTACCAGAATGCATCACTCCTATAGACAATTGCCAGCAATGTTAATCTAAGAAAATGTTGAGACTTGTTGCATTCGTTTGCATGGGCCTTCAAATCTCAGAGAATCGCAATCTATACAAATCTGACATTTAAAATAACAATGGCCACCAAAGTTGGATAAATTGTCAAAAAAGTTGATTAAATCGACCTTTTAACTGTAGTTTTTAAAAGTGTTAATACGAATATAATACAGGCTTTCAGTTCTCCAAACGCTGTACCTGAACACGTCCTTCTGTTGCTGTCGAGACGGAAGCCACTCTTGCACAGGCAACGATAACTTCCAGCCTGATTGGAGCAACGCTGTTCACAGTATCCGTTACTGCTAAGACACTCGTTTATATCTGTATAATAATAATAATAATAATAATTATAAGAAGAAGAAGAAGAATAGTAAGGATAGCGATAAAGATAAGGATATAATGAGATCGAATAATAATGATAATGATACTACACTGACACTGATAATGATAATGATAATGACAATGACAATGACAACGACAATGATACTGATAATGATAACGATAATGACAATGACAATGATACTGATACTGATACTGATACTGATACTGATACTGATACTGATACTGATAATGATAATGATAATGATAATGATAATGATAATGATAATGATAATAATGATGATATGATGATGATAATGATGATACCATAAACATCAACGTCGCCAACAGTAAATGTTGTGTTTAGTAGAAGTTTTCGTAAACCTATAAAAAATATCAACGAAAGGTTGTGCATATATAACTTTTAATTGTCAAGAGATGTGAAATAAACACTTAGAAGGTGTTTGATAAACAGTGTTTAGATGATAGTCTCTAGTGGAGTGTTCAGACGATAGTTTCAAGTGGAGTGTTCAGACGATAGTCTCTAGTGGAGTGTTCTGACAATAGTCGGTAAGGGAGTGTTCAGACGATAGTCTGTAGTAGAGTGTTCAGACGATAGTCTTTAGTGGAGTGTTCAATGTATTAGAGTGTTCAGACGATAGTCGGTAATGGACTGTCTAAATGATAGTCTGCAGTAGAGTGTTCAGACGATAGTCAGTAGTGAATCGTTCAGAGGATAGTCTCTAGTGGAGTGTTCAGACGATAGTCTGTAATGTAGTGTTCAGACGAGAGTCTCTAGTGGAGTGTTCAGAAGATAGTCTGCAGTGTAGTATTTGGAAATTTAGTCTGTATAACAGTGATGAGACAATAGTCTAGTTAAATGTTCAGACGATAGTCTGCAGTGAAGTGTTGAGTGTCGGGTTGGCGTTGTGGTTGGGATTGGTGTTAGTGTTGATGTTGGTGTTGGTGTTGATGTTGGTGTTGGTGTTGGTGTTGGTGTTGGTGTTGGTGTTGGTGTTGGTGTTGATGTTGATGTTGATGTTGGCGTTGGGGTTGGGATTGGTGTTGGTGTTGGTGTTGGTGTTGATGTTGGTGTTGATGTTGGTGTTGGTGTTGGTGTTGGTGTTGATGTTGATGTTGGTGGTAGTGTTGATATTGATGTTGTTGTTGATGTTGGCGATGATATTGATATTGATGTTGGTGTTGGTGTTGATGTTGGTGTTGATATTGATGTTGGTGTCGATGTTGGTGTTGGTGTTGATATTGATGTTGGTGTCGATGTTGGTGTTGGTGTTGATATTGATGTTTATGTTGATGTTGATGTTGGTGGTAGTGTTGATATTGATGTTTATGTTGGTGTTGATGTTGATATTGATGTTGATGTTGATGTTGGTATTAATGTTGGTGTTGATGTTGATGTTTATGTTGGTGTTGATATTGATATTGATATTGATGTTGGTGTTGGTGTTGGTGTTGGTGTTGGTGTTGATGTTGATGGTGGTGTTGGTGTTGGTGGTAGTGTTGATATTGATGTTGATGTTGGTCTTGTTGTTGTTGTTGTTGTTGGTGGTGGTGGTGGTGGTGTTGATGTTGGTGTTGATGGTGGTGTTGATATTGGTGTTGGTGTTGGTGTGGGTGTTGGTGTGGGTGTTGGTGTGGGTGTTGGTGTGAGTGTGAGTGTGGGTGTTGGTGTGGGTATGGATGTGAAATGTCTCTTTTTCATGTTGGATGCAAGGTCCCAGTTATGACCTATATGCTCATTTATATCTCAAAGCCTTATGTTATCTGTGCAGGGTTAATGGCAAGTATCAATAGGAAAAGAGAGAACAAAAACATATAACAAAGAAAGTCATCAAGTTTTTTAACCAGTCGACTCCACTGACTATGGTTTAATAGTAAAAGGTCTTTTTTGTGCATAAGGCTGCCAGATACCTAGTATACGTGCTTATTAGACAATAATAAAGGTTTTCACGTACCTTGGCAGGCGTGTTGATCAGACGAGAGTCTGTAGCCACGCAAACATGAACAGCGATAGGAGCCAAGCAAATTAACACATCTGTAGCCGCAACCTCCATTATGTTTCTGACACTCGTTTTTATCTTAAAAAATATTACAACTTCTTATTAATATTGTCATAAAACTAATAATCTTTTCATGAAGAGTATAACATTAAAAATATGTATAAACCAAAATAAGTTCTTGATAAGCATCTTTAAACTAAAGAAGAGCAAAAGAATAGCCTGAATTTTTATAGTGATCCATATAAAGTTTTAGTTCTTTTAAAGGGATCCGCGGCTTTCCAACAATATTAATCCAAAATAAAATTTTTCTTTACATTGTGTCCATATCAGCAGCTCTGATTGGATAATTATCTGTATATAGATCAAGCCAAGTGATTCGTTTTGACCATTTCCATACTTTGAATTTCCTGCACCTTGCCATCTTGAAATGTGACGATTTTTGGTTGCAGTGCCAGACCCCTACTTGTTGGTTGCTATTGATTTTGTCGAGAATGGAGACTGGTACTGCAATCCCAAAACATCTAATTTTAAGAGGGCGGCGTGCAGGAAAATCAAACTGCAAAAACAATTAAAAAATTGCTTGGCATGAACTACAAATTTATCAAATTAGCAGTCCTGAGATAGACACATTCTAAAATACTGTCTCATTTAAAACCAACATTGTTGTACAGTCTACAATCCCTTTAATTTACTACTGCCAAAGTGGCCCATTGGAGTCGGTGCTTATCTACGGTTTCTGTAGTGTTAAGTGGATGAGAGTCATTGACTACCCCTGGACGGGACACTAATCTATCGCAGGTTAGCCCCCAGCAGAAGCTGGTACTCATTTTACCAACCTCAGGAGGATGGAAAGTTGAGTCAACTTTGGCGGAAAAGAAGGTCACACAAATGTTCAATGTTTGGCTGAGCCGGGGTTTGAACCTGAGACCTTGTGGTTAGAAGGCAGAGATCTTACCACTGCACCAACCACGCCCCCATTTTTTACTGCCGTGAAGAAACAAAAATAGCCTTCAAGCGAGTGAGACGTTCATCCATAATATTATTATCACAGCTAAAAGAAGATGGATATTTCAAGACATTCTTACCGATGCACATTGTTCCAGACACCAGCCGATATCCTTTGCCGCATATACACTGAAACGTTCCATTTTTGTTTTCACAACGCCCTCCACAATAATTAATACTCTTATTATCAGGGCATTTACATACACCTCCATCTTCGGCACACTCATCGTAATCTAAAGCACAGAGTATATGAGGATGTCTATTAGGACTGACAGTTTAAAAACCCAAAAGTTCAGTGTTGCCATTTAGATAGGATAGAAAGGATTGTGTTGCAATTCTTAAAAAGATCAAGAGTCCGGAAACAGTTAGAAAATTTAAGCCATAACATCGGCCAAGAATTACAGCCCGTGTTTATAAGCAAGAAGATCGAAATTCTATAAGCGAGTCACAATTTCATAATACCGTGTGAGCTTATGTTAGAGGCGGGATAAAAGTCACGCGTGAAAGAAAAAACACAAAGGAATTTACTGTTTTGAGGTCTCGCTTCACTGTGCGTTCATTGTTTTACAACAATAAACTGCAATTTTTTAAAAGCTGAAGACAAAGAACCAAGCAAAAAGGAATTGAATAAAGTTAATGGCTTCATTTAGAGCGAATCTTCAGTGAAACGGCTCAAAATTGTAAAGGACAATCGCAAGTCGCCAATCACACGATGATATCAACAAACTCCAAACATTGGAAAAATACAATTGGCCCGTTTATATGGAAAAAGTTGTCCCGGGACGAAGGGATATCTCACCTAACCGAGTTACTCGGGGAGAGACAACTTTTCATACATTTCTCTGTTAAACGCAGCAAACCATTTATATGACGTCCTGGGACAAAGAGTTGTCTCAGGTGGCAGAGATAACTCGCCTCTAGAGCCGAGGCGAGTTATCCCTTCAACTCGAGATAACTTCCTTCATATGAACAGTTTGTCCCTTCTGCCCGGGACAACTCGGGTCTGGAAGCCATTTTAATACAGTGATTATGCTCAAAATTTCCCACGCTCTAATTACTCGTCCCGGGTCAGGTACTTTCCATGTAAACACGGGACAAAGTTGTCCCGGGTTCAAAACCTCATATAAACTGCAGGTCGAGTTGTAGCGGCTGGAAGGGACGACCCTTTTACTCGGGATCATATAAACAAGGCCTTAATGTGTACAATATTATCGTCGAATAGGATCGAAGAAAAATTTTGACAATATTTCATTTGTAGGCAGAGATTTCATTTGTGAGCTTTACAGGGTAGTTATGCAATTTTCAAATTTTCTTAAGTTTCAAAAAAGCGCTGTCAATTTATTCCATTATATTTTCGAAATAGCTCAACATAGAGGACATCGGCCTTAAACTTGTTATCAGATAGATAAGGGCAGCTTTAGTTCATGATTCAGTTATAACATATAAAAACACTATATCTTTTTTTTGGCTGACAGAAAAAAACATGAGTTTGAAAAGAGGGAGGCTGACCTGAATGCCTATGTGAACGAAAAGGAAAAAGAAATTCGACATCTGGAGGAAAGGTGTGCAGATAAAGGCCGTCATTATGTACATTCTATATAAAGTACTAATGTTTATAAACAATGCAAGTTTTTGTTTTTGAGTTTTGTTAACACTTGCTTTTATCACATTCGCCCTAATTATCTTTATTTTGTTTTCATCAACGAAATCAATGTTATTGCAAACTGTAAAGTGTACCGTAACAACATGTGACCGCATGAAGATCGTTTAGATATAATTCGAGGACTTACTAACTCTATGTATAGTAACTGACGAACAAAAAAAACAGATTGACATTTTAACCTCCAATTTGGCACATGCAAAATAAAGGGCTTAACCTGTCGGTAGCAAACTTAACATTCTCTTATTTGTTAACGAACAGGCTTAGGCAGAAGGACAATGAAAAAAATGAGCTGGTTGCACAAATGGAAGCAAGAATTGAAAGTAAATGGGAAAGTTTCCTGAACGAGTAAGTTAAATAGAAGAAAAAAATCTATTGATTAAATTTACAGTACGGTCGAAAAACGCTATGGGTATGAAGAGCCTGTATATGCAGGAGACTTCAAAACAAACGGGCGGTTATTCTCCATATTAGCAATGCGAAGGATGATAGAGCTGTGGCGGGGCTACTGTGTACAACATTATCGTCGAATAGGAAGAAAAATTTTGACGAGATTTCATTTGTAGACAGAGATTTCATTTGTGGGCTTTACAAGGTAGTTATGCAATTTTCAAATTTTCTTAATTTCGAAAAAATCAGAAGTGCTGTTAAACTTTTCAATTATATTTTCAAAATTGCTCACCATAGAGGAGTAATTTTTACAAACATCACTAGCATCAGCTCTTAAACTTGTTATCGGATAAAGGCAGCTTTAGTTCATGATTCACTTATACTCAATAAAAACACTATACCTTTTTTTTGGCTGACAGAAAAAAACATGAGTTTGAAAAGAGGGAGGCTGACTTGAATGCCTATATGGACGAAAAGGAAAAAGAAATTCGACATCTAGAGGAAAGGTGTGCAGATAGAGGTCGTCATTATATACATTCTATATAAAGTACTAATGTAGAAATTCGATTTCAAAATTAAAGATGATATTTTTAAGCTGTACATGATAATACATTCTTGAATTGATGTTTAACATTCTGAAGCTATATGCTTTTCTGTAAGTATTGTGTCATATTATTGTCACTATAGCTAGCAACTGTTGAAACTCGTCGGAGTTATTTGCTTTCTGCTAAGTTCATGATAGTAGTAATAGATTACGTTTTATTCTAAATTTAGATATCTTTATACACAATTTAAGTTTTCTTATTTTGAGTTTTGTTTTCGTTTTCATCCGGCACTTGCTCTTATCACATTCGTCCTAATTATCTTAATTTATTATGTTTTCATCGACGACTGTAAAGTGTACCGTAACAACATGTGACCGCATGATGATCGCTTGAGACATAATTCGAGCACCTACTAACTTTATGTATAGCAAACGAAGAAAAAAAATAGATTAACATTTTAACCATCAATTTGGCACATGCAAAATAAAGGGCTTAACCTGTCGGTAGCAAACTTAACATTTTCTTATTTGTTAACGAACAGCCTTAGGCAGAAGGAGAATGAAAAAAGAGTTGGTTGTATATGCAATAGCCTTCAAAACAAAGGGGCGGTTATTCCCCATCTTAGCCAATTCTCAAAAGGTCTTTGAGCTTTGGCCATAAAAACTTTAGCTGTAAAAGAAGCATGAACATGAAATAAAGCATGTAAAAGAAGTATTTACCACGTGCAGGGGTATGATTTTTACAGACATCTTCTCTTAAACTTTTTATCAGTTACAAAAGAGCAGGTAATGATTAATTTATACAAAGTTATAACAAAATACTATTTTTTTTCGGCTGACAGAAAAAAGGAGTGGAAAAAGCGGGAGGCTGACCTGCAATTGCATCTGAACGAAAAGGAAAAGAAAATTCGGAGTCTGGAAGAAAGGTGTGCACGTCGTTACGTAATATTATAAAGTGCTGCTATTTCTGCAGTAGAAACAGCGCTATAGATTAAATTTTAGAATAAAAATTTAAGGCCTGCTACGACCTAAGGCGACTTAGGGCGACTTAAGGAGAAAACTGCCAAAAAACAACCGCAACTTTGTGAGACTTAAGGCGACTTTGGGTCCCAGAGTAGGCCTAATTTAAAGTTGTCGAGTCATCAGAGAATGCAGTCGTCTGTGACGGAAAAAATGGCGGGAGATGTAAACAACACAAGTGACCTTAACGGACAAGCGAATTGAGGTCGATTCTTGCAATTAAATATTGTCTACAGGTACTGGATAATTTTGTTCGTCTACAGTTATATTGTTAAAAAAACGGCAAAGGTCGAAAGTTATAAACAAAATTGACAGGGTTGGGTAATGTTGACCTGCCGCGAGCGGAATGTCTTCGACTTCATTTTCAATGACAGCGTATGTTTTTTAACTTAACTTTAGACATGAGACTTTTGGACACAAACTTCTGCATCTCTATTTCAATTAT
>JAOCPT020509886.1:0-12100 GCA_026546935.2 Palythoa grandiflora
CCCACCCCCAAACGTAAAATTGACGTTTCTTGTGGGCAAAATCGATATGTGAGGCTTCCCTTACACAAAGGAAATAACCTTGCAAAAAAACCTACTTACCACTTGACGTTGTCCATGCTGGCTAAGGTCAAATCGTCGTTCTCTCAACTCAACTGGAGGCAATCCGTTTTCAGCAAGTTTGCAGTTCTCTCGGATGGTACATTTTTTCCCGGCTGCCAAAGAAAAATTACCATTCATAGTCCATGATTGGCTGTAAACTTGTGACGTAAATGAATTCGGTGGAGCAGCTTCCAACAGTTGTGCTGAACTGCACTGTTTCTTAGCTAAAAATCTGTTTGGGCGCGAAATGTTGATACTGGGTGCAACTGCAACATTTGCTTGACAAGAAACGCTGGTTTTGTGAGGACGGGCTTCTCGTAAATTTAGTTTAGCTTCAACGCATTTAGATACGAAAACCTTGCGCTGTGAAGGGTATTTGTAATGAATTACAGATTGAGATGTTTTTGACTTTAACTCAGCAACTTTGACAAAGGTTTTATCACACGGTTCATCTTGAGAAACCGGGGAAGTCATAGTTGCAACGTCCTTTAATGTCAAACTGGTTAAATGCTCTTTCCCGTTGCATACTTGAAGTTCTTTATTTTGGGTTTCTTTCAATTTTTTAGCTCTGGCGTCCAAGTGACTCTCACATGACAGTGCTCTCTTCACACGTTTGATTACTTTTAGGTCAGAACTGTTTGCACGGATGGTTTTCTCCTCTTGTGAAAACTGACTGTTCATTGAGCGATTTTTAGCTCTTTTAACCTGGTGTTGTTCCACCGAAGTAATAGAATGGAGTTGACTTTCTCTTGTTTCGGAGTTTGACCTCGATAAGCTGTATTGTACTGAACCTGTAAAAGTTTGTTCAAATTGTCCATCATTTCCAGTGGAAGGAGTTCTACATGATTTGTATTGTGGAAAATCTTTATATTCAGCAAAATGATCGATAGAACGCACGTTCGCTTTATACCCTGAAAAGATACGGCTTTGCGCTTTGAGGGGACCAGCAAAAATAACAGTTGGGCCTTCCTTTTCTGGTCTTTCATTGCGTTTTGAATGAATCGAACAATTTAAAGTTTTTTTAGATTCCGTCGAAAATGGTTTCATTCCATCTCTATCACTGGGATCCGTTGTACCTGATTTAACTGATACGGGAATGTCAGTGGTCAGCGCATTGCTGAACGGTGAACCTGATCCCCTGAGTTCCCAGCCTGAAAGTTTAGGATGGTGACACGATTCAGATGAGAAACGTGATTTAAAAGTTTGTGGCTTGTGAAATGTGTTTGTTGTATTGTCATAAGTTGCAGAAGAAACGACACCTGGGGAGACAATAAACATATATTGAGCTGAAAATGAATCTTAAATATTCACATTTGCGTTCATATTAAGTGCATATTCAAGTTACCGACAAAGCGCAATAAAAGTACACAGCGTAAAACAAATACACAATTTGTACGACATTTCATTACACGTTGAGCAGACGCTAGATACACGCATGCGCGTCGGTACTTATTTCTAGATCTGTTAACCTTGTTCCTGGGAACTTTCCAGCTGCACAGGAAAGGAATCGTTTCCCATTCTAATATTACATGGTGAAACATAATTAATACACACACTCAGAAGGATTTCGGTTCAAGTTCTCCAAACCCAGAAGTTGTCAAATGCTCAATGAACACCCGTCACCAATACGTATCTTAGAAACCGTGGTAAAATTATCTATCACGCCCTCGCATCATGCTTCAAAGACTCAAACTGTCGTATTCATTGCTTGAAAACTTTTAATTTAAAAAAAACTAGCAACATTTACAACTTTAAAATATTTCGTTAATTACCTTCAAGTGGAGCAGTGTTTGGCCGCTTGCGCTTTAAGTTCGTCTCTGATTCGTTATTTTCTGCTTTTCGTTTACTGAAATTAGCATCTTGGGCTCCGTTTTTTATTGAATACACGTCTGCTTCTTGAATAAGGTGACTTGGTTTAGAGATGAATTTCTGTTTCTGATAAAAAGGCGGGTTCACCAAAGACTTAATATCTAAACATGCCTGCGTTGCTTTTGCAACTTTTTGTGCGCTTTTACTAGTTTTTTCAACAAAAAGTTGTGGCGACGTAACTTGAACATTAACATCTACTTTTGTAGATTTAAATACACAGTCTCTTTTTTCGTTCATTTCCATACAATGAACTGGGTTTTGAGAGCCAAATATCTTTTTAGTTGAATTCACAGTTTCTGTTCCAGAGCTTGAAGGTATATCTTGGGAGGAAGGAAAACGACGATTAATAGCAACGTTATGTTTATTGGAACTGTTAATTCTGGTTTTCTGGTTATTTGACTTGAAGGATTGATTTTCATAGCTTTTATTTTCCTTAAATTTTCCATTAACGTCAAAGCCTTGTGCAACGTTCTTCATCTTAGCAGGTAATCCCATTTCGGGATACAAAGTTGAATATTTAGCGCTACCCGTTCGAATACTGACTTCCCCGTTGTAGGACTGTTCAGAGTATTCACCTGAATGTAAATTCAAACGGTCTGTTTTCTGTCTTATTGCCACGGGTTTAATAATAGCAGCGTTGTTACGAGTAGATGAATGACTTTCATGTAGATCTGATTGTTTCGCTGTAGTTCTCTGCAGTCTTAGTGCTTGGTCTGTCTGCAGCCAGTATTGCATCACTTTACGGTTCAGGTTTTGTCTTTGCTGTCGACGAGGGCCGGCCCTTTGAGGATTATAATAATGAAAAACAACGTCTGATTTAGAATGTGAATTTTTTTGCTGTTGAAGAGCAGGAGTTCCGTTCACTTGATACGTGCTCTGAATTCCTTGCGTAACTTGGTCTTTGTGCTGATCTCCGATTGGAAGTGGCAATTTGTGGGAGTTGAACGTTATCTGCTTTGGGTGCATTGGTTGATTTGTAGTTGGTGGATCATTTTTAGTGACTCTTTTGTTATAACTATCGATCATCCTGTTTCCTTCACACATTACATTAATACATCCACATCTATTTTTATCTGTTTCAGACACCTTATGAATATATTGTGTGCCAGACGGATCCATCTTTCTCTCAAACTGATACCTTACTCCCCGACCCTGATCATAAGCTGAACTGGTAACAGCAACAGTCGGGCCGATATATCCCACAGAATCATTCCTTGTGGCCGTGTTAACACATTCCATCTTTGGTGGAACACCAGAAGTCATTTGTATATCTGTTTTACTTCCAGTACCAAAAACCACATTCAGTTTTCCATGTTTGTTATATTCCTTACAGTTTGATATGCCACCTTGGATGTTTTTGAATTTTTCTGTTGTAATTAGGCCCGGGTCTTCTCCTTTGTTTGGTCGAATTTTCAGACCAAAACCTTTGGTCGGGGAGAGGTTACTTTGCTCGTTGCCGCACCGTCGATCAACCTTTGGTGATTCCGAAGAAACCCTATCTTTTTTCGTTTCAATGAACTGATTGTAATTAACACTTTCATTTTCGTATGGATGTTTGTGAAGGTTCCCTTGGGAATTTTCTGGATCTATATCTCCTTGACCTGCTGCAAAATAAACGCGTTCCACACAAATTTGACCTACCGAATCATTGTCGCAAGCCTTGAGTTTAATGCCAGAAAAATTTCTGGTGTCTTTATCTCTGTTGGGGCAACTTTGTCTTGTCCTTACACGTTTGAAAACTAATTCAGCATTGTCTGGAGTTGTTGTCGACTTATTTGTTCCCACTGCAAAGGAATTGTTCCTTACGTCTGTACATACTGGTGCAGTCGGAACACGTTTTTCTAATCGTACAACTTTATAAGTAAACTTTTCCAGTTCATCATAAAAATTGGTGATTCTCTCTACAGTTCCACTTTCATTTCTTGCCATTTTTGCTGCGTTAACGTATTCGGTGAACTTTCTGACACAACAATGCTAGACTTTCAAGCGGTAAGCTGATTTTCAGGCACATATATCTGCTTTTTTAAACAGTGCAATAACTTGGCAGTGGGTGATTCGAAACAATGTCGACTTGTAACTGTGGACTTTATTTTACAGCTCGGGTGGAGAAACTTTCCGCTTCCTTATCATGCAATCTTTGGTTTTGCCTTTCTTTGGATCTTGGGAAATTTTTTACAAGTTATACTTAATGTATGTCTTGAGAAGCCCTCCACTGTCTTGATCAAATATTCTTGCCTGAAGTGGGTATTTCTACAAACACCATTATACTGAGGTTGAGTTGTAAGTGTTCCTGTGTCGGTAAGTTTCTGCGAAATTGAAAAAAAATATATTACGCACATATACATATATCAGTATACTCACTGATAAACGAGTAGTAACAGACGTTCAATGAATTATAGGTCTAACTGACCAATCTTTAGTTGATATAAAGGAGTACAGCATTACACTAGATAAAGCTTCTATTCTTCACTGGTACAATGCATGTCTGGAAAGGTGTTTTGAACAATATATTACCATTTTGCATATATGATTATTAGCCGATTGTGTAAGTAACAATTCGAACACTTTTAGCAGTCGAATAAATTTTAGTTTTATCTGATATAGAAAATTTCACAGAAAAATATTTTAACCATAATAAAAAGACCATGGCGAACAAAATATTTAAATATGTCATTAGTGATATTTCACTAGATAAAGGATAATGCTATACTGTTCCTTTGTCTTTTTTCTTATATCAATGGATTACGTTGATCTTGAACGTTCATTGTTCGTATTTCTTTAGCTCTTTTGAATTACAAAAATGGTTATTTGCTTTGATTGCAGATGTAAAAAGCCTGGTATAAAATGTTCAGTACTAACGAAGATCCTATAGTTGAAGTAGAATCATGTAACCAGCAAGAAAAAACTCGAACTGACGTGTCACTTTTTTGATGCTATTATATACTGCGATTAAAACATACAAAATATTTACATGTATACTGAAAGATGAATACTGAAAGATTAGTAAAGTCTAAACAAAAACTGAAATAAGAAATTGTTTCTGCACATGTACAAAATAAATTTGTTTTCGTAATTCATGAATTAAAACAAATTTTCATATTAGTACTTACTTTATGACCTTCCGAGCTGGCGGCCATACTTGCCAGAACTTAATGGCCGTCATAGAAACCTTTATATCAATGCTGTTCTTATCTGGTAAAAATTGGGCATCTTGCCTACCAACCTATCATTGTATTAGAAAACGTTTTTCTTTTGTCCGTTCCGATGATAAGAAACTAAACTATAGTCAGATAACACGATCTTAACTTTTCAACAAAAAATATAAGCATGCAGCGAAATGTCTGCAGGAACTAAGAAATATAAAACACTAACCAATATAGTTCGGTTTTAGGCACAAAAAATTGTGACATTTTGACTTTTGAAATTGTCATTATCGTTTTAACCAAAAAGATGAAATAATTGTTACATCAATTTTATCAACATTAAAGCTGTTTATAGCCAGGAGGCACAGCGGCAGTTTCATCTTTATTCATCAAGCCCATCGCATAAACAAGTTCAAATTACCCACAATGCCGTTTACCTAATGGGGTACGAGTAACATCTTGGTAGCCCTAATATAGGAAACTAGATACAGTAATAATTCGCTTTTCAAATTCTTGCGCAGAATTTGTAGAGGTTCATGTGCTACTAGTGTTGAGTTATGACACAGAAACTGAACAGGGCAAACCCTCTAATTAGCAATAATCATAGATTACAGTGAGGTGCTGGGTTCGAAACTCCGCAAGTCCAGTTTTTGACCTAAATCAATGCAAAGGTGTTGTGCGAGTATATAACATTACTAAACACTAATTTCTTTGTCGCCTTTTATACTTGCAGCCAAAGGAGCAATTACGTTGAAATTTATAATGATTGCATATTAATAAAGACATGCATGTTTACAACGATTGCATATCAATAATATACATGTTTATTATTATTATTATTATTATTATTAATAATAATAATAATAATATTATTATTATTATTATCATTATTATCATTATTATTATTATTATTATTATTATTATTATTATTATTATTATTATTACATGTTTAAAGCAAGAGCCGTCGGTTAAGAGAAACTTTGTGTTTTTGCTGATTACAATTAAAACAATCATACTAATATACATGAACGAAATATTCGATTTTGATTAGTTTGCCGGACAACAAAGACTAAATCATACTATTCTGCATCCGTGAACATTGTTCAAAATTATGCAGTGGATGAAAGCAGTGACACCCTACAAACTTGACTGTCCAGAGTGCATGCGAGTACGCTCGGCGCACTCAATCTTTCCCAAATAAAAAAAATAAAAAACATCTTTTTTAAAATCATTTTTTCCACCTTTAGTATTTACTTTTTTCTATCTGAAAGACTGTTAAGACATTTTGATAAGCGATAAATCAGGTAGGTTTAGAGCTATCTTCTAGCTATTGCTGGACCACTCTGTTACCTGTCCTGTATTTATCATTCTCAAAACTAGAGAGAGGAAAGTGTAGTTTATTGAAAGTTTTATCTCTGATAGCTTCACAAGTATTTCATCGCAATATATTAAGAAAACCAATCGCCTGGAGGACGAAAACACGCTGTGAAAACAATGAGTCAAACAAGGATCAACGCGAAAACGTCGCTGAACCATATCAGTTACCAAGCCACCGCGGTCGTATGAAGTCGAGACATTCAAGCTTGAGCACGCAAGCTACGTCACGATTAGTAAGCGTTCTCCTTCGTCAAACGAAATAAGTACAGACAAAAGTTACTACACACGGTAAGAATACAGGCCATGCAGAGAACATACTGAGGGATGTGATATACAATCCATGCAGACAACATACTGAGGTATGTGATATACAGGCCATGCAGACAACATACTGAGGTATGTGATATAGAGGCCTTTCAGACAACATACTGAGGGATGTGATATACAGGCCATTCAGACAACATACTGAGGGATGTAACATACAGGCCATTCAGACAACATACTGAGAGATGTGATATACAGGCCATGGAGAGAACATACTGTGGGATGTGACACACAGGGCCATGCAGACAACATACTGAGGGATGTGATATAAAGGCCAAGGAGAGAACATACTGAGGGATGTGATATACAGGCCATTCAGACAACATACTGAGGGATGTATCACCCTGATTTGTAATAAAGAACAGGATTTGTAATATCAACCGGATCTGTAATAAAAACCAACCTGATATGTAATAACAACCGGATTTGTAATAAAAGTCAACCTAATAAGAAATTAAATAACTAACCGGATTTGTAACAAACTTTTAACCAGATTTGTAATAACACACTTAACCGAATATGTAATGACCTATTAACAGGTTTATTCCGAACGCCCCGTTTATTTGGCACCGAAGAGTAGGGGTTGTCTCAAACTCAATCTAAAATTAAAACTGTATGAAAAAGCATTTTTGATGTATTCGAAATATGTTATCATCTATTTTGTTTTTTATGAAACGACTTTTTTGTTTGGCATCAAAAACAAGTAGCTCAGACTCTTGGCTAGTTGAGATAAAACAATACGTCTTTGAACATAAAAAATTCAAAATGGACAGTTTTATTTATTTATTTATTTATTGATATTTTCACATCGAAAGAAAACGAAATGTTTTTTTATTATCACCTTTTTCTTGGTATAGCAGTCCACTTTAAAACTACGTCCAAACAAAGCCGGATAAACTTGAAAACGGAATATCTTCAAGAAATGGCCATCAAGATATGTACAGTACAAAGTACTGTGTTATTACAAATCTGGTTGAAAAATTGTTACAAATCCTGTTAGTTATTTTATTACATATTAGGTTGATTTTTATCATAAATCCTGTTGTTATTACATATCAAGTTGATTTTTATTACAAATCCTGTTGATATTACAAATCTTGTTCTTTATTAGAAATCAGGGTGATACAAGGGATGTGATATACAGGCCATGCAGAGAACAAACATTTGATACACTAGAATTTGATTCAGAGATGATATTTCTTTTTCCAGAAAATGATGCTTCATGCTTGCAGGGCAACGTTGCCATTCCCTACTATTTTGTGACCGGTTAAGCGTTGCCACAGCACGTTGCACCCTATTGCAGAACACTCACAACAATACTGGCTTCGTGCAAACGTCTGCACATGCGCATTGCAGCATTACTGAACCAGAATGCATCGCTCCTTTGGTCAATCACTAACGAAATTAGAAGTTTTTGTATTTGTTTGCATACAATACGCAACAATTAGCAACAGCTCACAACGTAGAATTGCTCTTACAATATTGGGACTTAATGCGTCCATTTCCATGGGACTTCAGCTTTATTGACTTCTATTTTAATAGACCAGTTTCGCATTCTTAGTTGCCGCTGATTTAAATGTCTGCAGATTCCTTTTGCACAGTGTTAGCCTCACTATGAAGTAAATATTCCTAAATGCCAATGTACTTTTACACTTCTTACAATTGCATGTATTGTTAATTAAAGGTGTGATCTCTCGCTCCCTCGCACTAGTATTTTTGAATATTTAACAACAAAACGAGGCTAACACTGTGCAAAAGGAATATGCAGTTATTTATGCGGCAACTAGAAATGCGAAACTGGTCTATTCTTGTTCTTACCAGGATGACCTCAAATTACTCTATGCGCATGCTCCACACAAAATAAAAGATAATGTTATAAGGAAAACGTAGTGACATTTATGGTTTTCGTTGAGCCAAGTATGAAATAATTAAAACACATTTGGCGCCAACTAAACTGGAGTTATATAAGTTAATTGCTGCGTTAAGTGGCAGCTGGAGAACTCCTTCAGGTGTATAATATCATTAGAGGTACGTATACAAAGTCAAAATGTTAAGCGTTCCTTTAAAATATTGTCACAATTCACAGCAAACCACTGAACTATACCAATAGATAAATAATAACGACAAGAGCGTTCCCAGCTAAGATCTAGAAGAAGAAGAAAACCAAAGTTGAAAGAGAAACGACTACTGTTGTATTGCTTATAACCTTTACAAAATGCATGAAGCAATTGCTTTCAACGGCCAAATTCTTCATGTTCAGTTTAATTTTCTACTTGAGTTTTGCAATAGAGTTTCAAACCCTACATAGTTTCCATGTGCACACTGTTCTGCCAACGGATATCTAATTCCGGCACTTCACTAAACATGAAATTTTGGTTCTATAAATTATTCGTAAGAGTAGCGACATGTCTATAAAATATTTTTTCAATTTGTCTTTTGTTTTAAAAGTACCCCAAATCTTGGTTATGTTCAAGGTGCATAAAAAAGTTTTGTTTTACTCTTAAAGTAAAATTAGCTCCAGGTCATTTCAATTTTGCAACGTCCTTTTTAAAGTTACAACGGGAAATCGGGAGAATATTTATTCTATCCTAAAGAACTTGTCCTATAATCAAAATTCCGCTAGTGGCGTCTGTTGAAAGATCGATCGGAATAAAATACAATAGCAAGATTTAACTATAGGTAAAAAAAAAAAAACGTTGGATACACATTTGCTTTAAAGTCTTCATATTTTTCTAATCAACTTTGCCTTTTGAAGATTTTTGAGTTCCGTTGGTCAAAGCATTCCCGTTCTTGTCAGGTAATGGTGCAAAACACATGCACGATCCTTGACCGAATGTGTCAGTTTGTCAAGCTGAATTTAAACTGCTAATTTTAATTAAAATAATTTGCTCCAGGAAGATGAAAGCGTTCTAGCAAAATCATTTCAAATAATTGCTAATGATGAAAGAAACAGTTATTTTTTTTATTATTATTTATAATTTTTGTACGTATTGCTGGAATAAAATACTCACAAGTACCTTGAAAACATTCGTCTTGGCCTGACGCGGACTTTACATCAGTGCGCGGTGCACTAAATTATGATTGCGTGAGCACCACAAACACTAATTACCCTAGTGACAGCATCGTATGGCATTGTTTGGTTCTTTTATAACTATGCACTGTGTGATTATCGGCTGGATATCTCGAGTGATCACTTGGGGGCGTGTCATGATTTGACGATCGAGAGAATTCGGCAGAAGAACCATAAACAGTAGCATTCAGTTCTATTACCGTTTTACAGGAAACGAATCTTAGAAACAGTACAGTTGTCAAAAACAACAAGCAAACGTGTAACCACATGCAGAAAAACAGTTGTGTTGCCCGTATATAACAAAAGTTTCAAGACATTGCAATGCAAATTAGTTGCTTTTCTTGCGTAGTGACGTGCTTTGTGTCACACATACCGTGCGTAACTCAAGTTGATGGAAAGATCTCATATCAACCTCCGGCTGTTTGAATTATTTATTGGGAGAGGCTAAACATTTAGCTCATGCCTCCAGGCGTCATTGTTGAGGTCTCAAAATCATTCAACAATATTTTCTGCTACGCCCGCTAAAAAGTTTCTGGCGAAACCCTCCAAAACTTTTAAATATGTACAGTATTGTCTGGAGTAATCGAAACAGATTCGGGCCGTACATTGAATGAATTATTAGAATTAGGGTTAGTTCGAAAGGAAACCTTTCTAAAGAGTGTAAAGCTATCTACAGATTTACGTTTTTCGACAATACATTTACCGCAACCAATATTAATAATCTATGCGGTCAACGAATACAAACCAGCCGGTTGTTTTTAAAACTTTAGCCATAGAGTCTTGCGTAATTTAAATATTATTCTAATCAATGAAACAAAGGCAATGGAAAAGTGAAGTTTTGTGTATATAATAACGTTTGCATAAATTATTGCGAAGTCAGTGTTAAGAGGGGAATAAATAATACACTTACCTGGCATTACCTCCTGGACTTTTACATCTTGAAAAACGCTTGGAATTGAAGTTTGGTCCGAGAAAAGGTAGGCAAGTTTGATGTGTGTTGCATGATCTTAAAATGATTCTCCGAGTCTTTCCTTTGTTTCTCAGGTTAGGTTAGATTAACCCAAAACAATGTCGACACCACCTATACAATTACAAACGAAAAAAAATAAATACAGTTTATTAATTGTGTCCAGAACAAACATGCGTTTTGCAAGCTAATTTCTTGGATAAAATGAAGCATAGTTTTGTACTTTATATTCCAAAATTTTGGGAGATGGTATTAAAAAATGGATGCCGGTATTTCAACTTCACAGCTTTAAAAATTAAGAAAATTAACTCGTGATCGTCGCCTCCTGCGTCACTGCTTTTGTGCGTCGATACTCTTTAATAATTTGAATAATTGTTGCTTAAAGTTTTCTTAGACAAATTAAGGCGCCTCCTTGATGACCGAAAAGATATTCACGAGCCTCGGGACTGATATTGCACTTTGGCATTCAAAGATGTCATCTCGCAATTATAACTGAACTACACTGGTTAACGCACGCTTGCAAAACAATGAAAGATTGACAACTAAACTCTGACAACAAAACTAATTGGAAATCGGTGTTGTTACACGAGCGGCCCAAAAAGAAAAAAAGAAAAAAGACCCAGCGGGCTTAGCACACTTGGCTTTCACAATGCCGTAACAGTGCAATAAATGATATATCAGTAAAACTTCAAAGTGAAGATTCTTTTCTCGATTTCTCAAAGTAATTTCTCTTTTAGATATTATTGAACTACTCTCCAAAATCAAACTGCATGTGGGCAGGCTTGACCTAGCCGGAGTTTGGAACAGGCGTCTTGTTGTTGTAACAATGAATTCTCAGGATATTCTCATTCTAAATCAAATATCTTATTAATATTAATATTTAAAATAACAATTATTTTTTCTCGTAAGGACACAAAATACTTTGTTGTTTTTGATACCATAAGATGTTGCGGATTCAACACATACACAAACAAAAATATTGATTTTCCGCATGATATATAATAACACTTATTGACTGGGACCGAGGGAAACAGTACGTTTTGTGGTGGGAAACATGGCGGCCGAAGGACAACGAAACAAACTGTTTTCCCGAGGTTCAGGTCAATAAGCGTTTTGCTAAAGAACAACTATCAGCTATCAAAGAAGAACAAAAAGGTAGCTTTTACAGAATATCTTTTATTATTAAAAACTGGATCATTGGATAATGCAATTCAAGACTTTTTATTGGCTTAGCCATTATGGTATATGAGC